>ONZH01029644.1:0-40290 GCA_900303285.1 Rhinella marina | reverse complement strand
GCTGATCTGAGGTCTGATGGGGGCACAATACGCTGATCTGAGGTCTGATGGGGCACAATACGCTGATCTGAGGTCTGATGGGGGCACAAATACGCTGATCTGAGGTCTGATGGGGCACAGTAGGCTGATGTGAGGTCTGATGGGGGCACAATACGCTGATCTGAGGTCTGATGGGGCACAATACGCTGATCTGAGGTCTGATGGGGCACATACGCTGATCTGAGGTCTGATGGGGCACAATACGCTGATCTGAGGTCTGATGGGGGCACAGTAGGCTGATGTGAGGTCTGATGGGGCACAATACGCTGATCTGAGGTCTGATGGGGGCACAGTAGGCTGATCTGAGGTCTGATGGGGGCACAATACGCTGATCTGAGGTCTGATGGGGGCACATTCTGCTGATCTGAGGTCTGATGGGGGCACAATACGCTGATCTGAGGTCTGATGGGGGCACAGTAGGCTGATGTGAGGTCTGATGGGGGCACAATACGCTGATCTGAGGTCTGATGGGGCACAATACGCTGATCTGAGGTCTGATGGGGGCACATGGGCTGATCTGAGGTCTGATGGGGCACATGGGCTGATCTGAGGTCTGATGGGGGCACAGTAGGCTGATGTGAGGTCTGATGGGGGCACAATACTGCTGATCTGAGGTCTGATGGGGGCACAATAGGCTGATCTGAGGTCTGATGGGGGCGGGCACAGTAGGCTGATGTGAGGACTAATGGGGGCACATCTGCTGATCTGAGGTCTGATGGGGGGCACAATACGCTGATCTGAGGTCTGATGGGGCACAATATGCTGATCTGAGGTCTGATGGGGGCACAATACGCTGATCTGAGGTCTGATGGGGCACAATATGCTGATCTGGGGTCTGATGGGGCACAATACGCTGATCTGAGGTCTGATGGGGGCACAGTAGGCTGATCTGAGGTCTGATGGGGCACAATACGCTGATCTGAGGTCTGATGGGGGCACAGTAGGCTGATCTGAGGTCTGATGGGGGCACATTCTGCTGATCTGAGGTCTGATGGGGGCACAATACGCTGATCTGAGGTCTGATGGGGGCACAGTATGCTGATGTGAGGTCTGATGGGGCACATTCTGCTGATCTGAGGTCTGATGAGGGTACAATACGCTGATCTGAGGTCTGATGGGGCACAATACGCTGATCTGAGGTCTGATGGGGCACAATACGCTGATCTGAGGTCTGATGGGGCACAATACGCTGATCTGAGGTCTGATGGGGCACAGTAGGCTCATGTGAGGTCTGATGGGGGCACAATACGCTGATCTGGGGTCTTATGGGGCACAATACGCTGATCTGAGGTCTGATGGGGGCACAGTGGGCTGATCTGAGGTAATGAGGGGGGAGTTGCAAAGAGCGATGAGGAGAAAGCAAAGCTACTAAATATCTTTTTCTCCACTGTATTCACTGAGGAAAATATGATGAAATGCAGAATATAAAAGTAAATTCCCCATTAAAAATGCCATGTCTGACCCAGGAAGAAGTAGAGCTGCGTCTTAAAAAAGATTAAAATAGACAAATCGCCAGGACCGGACGGCATACACCCCCGTATCATAAGAGAATTAAGTAATGTCATCGCCAGACCCTTATTTCTGATATTTAAGGTCTCTATACTGACAGGGAGTGTTCCACAGGATTGGCGCATAGCAAATGTGGTGCCAATATTCATGGGGCACAGTAGGTTGATGTGAGGTCTGATGGGGGCACATTCTGCTGATCTGAGGTCTGATGGGGGCACAATACGCTGATCTGAGGTCTGATGGGCACAGTAGGCTGATGTGAGGACTAATGGGGGCACATTCTGCTGATCTGAGGTCTGATGAGGGTACAATACGCTGATCTGAGGTCTGATGGGGCACAATACGCTGATCTGAGGTCTGATGGGGCACAATACGCTGATCTGAGGTCTGATGGGACACAATACGCTGATCTGAGGTCTGATGGGGCAAAGTAGGCTGATGTGAGGTCTGATGGGGGCACAATACGCTGATCTGGGGTCTTATGGGGCACAATACGCTTATCTGAGGTCTGATGGGGGCACAGTAGGCTGATCTGAGGTCTGATGAGGGCACAATGGGCTGATCTGAGGTCTGATGGGGGCACAGTAGGCTGATGTGAGGTCTGATGGGGCACAATACACTGATCTGAGGTCTGATGGGGGCACAGTAGGCTGATCTGAGGTCTGATGGGGGCACAGTAGGCTGATCTGAGGTCTGATGGGGGCACATTCTGCTGATCTGAGGTCTGATGGGGGCACAATACGCTGATCTGAGGTCTGATGGGGCACAGTAGGCTGATGTGAGGTCTGATGGGGGCACAATACGCTGATCTGGGGTCTTATGGGGCACAATACACTGATCTGAGGTCTGATGGGGGCACAGTGGGCTGATCTGAGGTCTGATGAGGGCACAGTGGGCTGATTCTGAGGTCTGATGGGGGCACAGTAGGCTGATGTGAGGTCTGATGGGGGCACATTCTGCTGATCTGAGGTCTGATGGGGGCACCATAACGCTGATCTGAGGTCTGATGGGGGCACAGTAGGCTGATGTGAGGACTAATGGGGGCACATTCTGCTGATCTGAGGTCTGATGAGGGTACAATACGCTGATCTGAGGTCTGATGGGGCACAATATGCTGATCTGAGGTCTGATGGGGCACAATACGCTGATCTGAGGTCTGATGGGGCACAATACGCTGATCTGTGGTCTGATGGGGCACAGTAGGCTGATGTGAGGTCTGATGGGGGCACAATATGCTGATCTGGGGTCTTATGGGGCACAATACGCTTATCTGAGGTCTGATGGGGGCACAGTAGGCTGATCTGAGGTCTGATGAGGGCACAATGGGCTGATCTGAGGTCTGATGGGGGCATAGTAGGCTGATCTGAGGTCTGATGGGGGCACATTCTGCTGATCTGAGGTCTGATGGGAGCCACAATACGCTGATCTGAGGTCTGATGGGGGCACAGTATGCTGATGTGAGGACTAATTGGGCACATTCTGCTGATCTGAGGTCTGATGAGGGTACAATACGCTGATCTGAGGTCTGATGGGGCACAATACGTTGATCTGAGGTCTGATGGGGCACAATACGCTGATCTGAGGTCTGATGGGGCACAATACGCTGATCTGAGGTCTGATGGGGCACAGTAGGCTCATGTGAGGTCTGATGGGGGCACAATACGATGATCTGGGGTCTTATGGGGCACAATACGCTGATCTGAGGTCTGATGGGGGCACAGTGGGCTGATCTGAGGTCTGATGAGGGCAACAGTGGGCTGATCTGAGGTCTGATGGGGCACAGTAGGCTGATGTGAGGTCTGATGGGGGCACATTCTGCTGATCTGAGGTCTGATGGGGGCACAATGCGCTGATCTGAAGTCTGATGGGGGCACAGTACGCTGATCTGAGGTCTGATGGGGCACAATACGCTGATCTGAGGTCTGATGGAGGCACAATACGCTGATCTGAGGTCTGATGGGGGCAGGGGACTGTTAGTTTAGTGATGTAAAAACTGGGGACAGGTTTCCTTTAACATAGGAGTCCCCTTGTTTTTTACTCCTATTACTCCTATATTTTACTGCATTATATGGTAGAGTATTTACACTAGGGTATGTAGATAGTCTATTGTACTGTACTTAACAGCATAGATGATCTAGCAGTTTATACAGTCATCTTTCTAATACAATATTATAACCACAACTAGTAGTATGTGCCTGTGAAGTTGGAAACATGCGTTTGGGAAACCACTAAGTGGGGGGCCCACTCAAGTATGTTTCGCCCCCCTTGTGCTGAACCTCTAGCTACGCCTCTGCAGAGAGCGTTTTCAGCTCGGGAGGTGGCATCGTCACTCCAAAAGGACAAAATTGTCATTCACCAGTGTACATTAATAGAGACCGAGAGATTAATCGCCAAAGTGAGTAAAATTAACCCTAAAATGTTCTTAATTATATAAATGGTAAAAAGTATAAACCTGAAGGTGTCGGCCCCTTACAGAGTAATGAGGGGGGAGTTGCAAAGAGCGATGAGGAGAAAGCAAAGCTACTAAATATCTTTTTCTCCACTGTATTCACTGAGGAAAATATGATGAAATGCAGAATATAAAAGTAAATTCCCCATTAAAAATGCCATGTCTGACCCAGGAAGAAGTAGAGCTGCGTCTTAAAAAAGATTAAAATAGACAAATCGCCAGGACCGGACGGCATACACCCCCGTATCATAAGAGAATTAAGTAATGTCATCGCCAGACCCTTATTTCTGATATTTAAGGTCTCTATACTGACAGGGAGTGTTCCACAGGATTGGCGCATAGCAAATGTGGTGCCAATATTCAAAAAGGGTCCAAAAACAGAGCCCGGGAACTATAGGCCGGTAAGTTTAAATTAACATCTGTCGTGGGTAAACTGTTTTAAGGTTTTCTAAGAGATGCTATCTTGGAGTACCTCAATGAAAATAATCAAATAACTCCATATCAGCATGGCTTCATGAGGGATCAGTCATGTCAAACCAATTTAATCAGTTTCTATGAGGAGGTAAGTTCTAGACTGGACCGCGGCGAATCAATGGATGTCGTATATCTGGACTTCTCCAAAGCATTTGACACTGTACCACATAAAAGGTTAGTATATAAAATGAGAATGCTTGGCCTGGGAGAAAATGTCTGTATGTGGGTAAGTAACTGGCTCAGTGATAGAAAACAGAGGGTGGTTATTAGCGGCACATAATCAGATTGGGTCACTGTCACTAGTGGGGTACCACAGGGGTCAGTATTGGGCCCTATTCTCTTCAATATATTTATTAATCATCTTGTAGAAGGCTTGCACAGTAAAATATTAATTTTTGCAGATGACACTAAACTGTGTAAAGTAATTAACACAGAAGAGGACAGTACACTGCTACAGATGGATCTGGATAGACTGGAGGCTTGGGCAGAGAAGTGGCAGATGAGGTTTAACACTGACAAATGAAAGGTTATGCATATGGGAAGGAATAATGCAAGTCACCAGTACATACTAAATGGTAAAATATTGGGTAACTCTGACATGGAAAAGGACCTAGGAATTTTAGTGAACAGCAAACTAAGCTGTAGAAACCAGTGTCAGACAGCTGCTGCCAAGGCCAATAAGATAATGGGTTGCATCAAAAGAGGCATAGATGCCCGTGATGAGAACATAGTCCTGCCACTTTACAAATCACTAGTCAGACCACACATGGAGTACTGTGTACAGTTCTGGGTTCCTGTGAACAAGGCAGACATAGCAGAGCTGGAGAGGGTTCAGAGGAGGGAAACTAAAGTAATAACTGGAATGGGTGGACTACCCAGAAAGATTATCCAAATTAGGCTTATTCACTTTAGAAAAAAGACGACTGAGGGGAGATCTAATAACTATGTATAAATATATCAGAGGTCAGTACAGAGATCTCTCCCATCATCTATTTATCCCCAGGACTGTGACTGTGACGATGGGACATCCTCTGCGTCTGGAGGAAAGAAGGTTTGTACACAAACATAGAAGAGGATTCTTTACGGTAAGAGCAGTGAGACTATGGAACTCTATGCTTGAGGAGGTGGTGATGGTAAGTTCACTAAAAGAGTTCAAGAGGGGCCTGGATGTATTTCTGGAGTGTAATAATATTAAAGTTTATAGTTACTAGAGATGGGTCGTTGATCCAGGGAGTAATTCTGATTGCCTGATTGGAGTCGGGAAGCAATTTTTTTCCCTAAAGTGGGGAAAATTGGCTTCTACCTCACAGGGTTTTTTTGCCTTCCTCTGGATCAACTTGTAGGAAAACAGGCCAAACTGGATGGACAGATGTCTTTTTTCGGCCTTATAAACTATGTTACTATGTTACAAAACATCACATTTGTCAAAATGAATGAGGCATAGATCAGTGAGGATTTTCACACAACTCTGGCTGAAGCTGATAGATTGATCTGCCATTGCTGACTTTGGCTATTTATCACTGGCCCTATCATGCCACTGCTGCTGTTTACCTGCCCACCATCATGTTCCATTCTGTATGGCTGCTGCTGCTACCTCCACCACAGCTGTTACTCCCTATACTGCCACTAAAATTACCCCTACCCAGCTTCCACTAACACAACTTTTATTACCCCTACACAACCAGACATGCATCTACTTCTTTGTCTGTTCCATGCTGTGCTGCTACTGCTGCCACATGCCACTATTACCCAACCATTTCCACACCCACACTGTACTGCTGCTGCTTCCCCCAACTAAAGGTGAATTCTTCAAGGTTTGTTCATAACAACACTATCATTTGTATGTATAAATGTGGGCAGGCATCTGCCCCCATTAAAGCATCATTGTTGGAGACTCGTTCAGAACATGTCACTGTTTCTTTTGACACACTAACACTTGTATAAGTATAAACAGGGGCAGGCATCTGCACCCATCCAGGAATAATTTTTGGAACAATTGTTGAGAACATGACATTTGGTGTCATTTATCAAAGTGATGTAAAGTAAAACTGGCTTAGTTTCCCATAGCAACCAATCAGATTCCACCTTTCATTTTCCTAACAAATCTGATTGGTTGCTATGGACAACGAAGGCAGTTCTACTTTACACTGGTTTGATAAATGACCCCAATTATTTTTTCCAATAACACCGTGTGTGTTTAAACACCATCCCTCCCCAAAAAGGGACCGTTTTGGGGAAGTTTTTTTTATTTTAAAAGCCTAACAAATGTGACGGTACAGTGTGTTTTTAAATAGGCTGTTTGGTATCACCATCAAACATGAGTTTACCCATAGATATATACAATGCATACAGATAATCTTCAGACCCTTTCACTTTTTTTCACATTTTGTTATGTTGTGGCCTTGCTAAAATCAAAACAATTTAAGTTTTCATCCATCAATTTGCACTTAACACCACATAATCAAAAAATACATTTTTGAAAATACCCAAGAAGAGTGGAGACTGTAGTCACTGCTAAAGGTGCTTCAACTAAGCCCTGAGTAAAGGGTCTGAATACAGTACTTAAGTCCATACAAAGTTTCAGTTTTTCCTTTTCAATAAATTAGCAAGATAACATACTGTTTTCACTTTGGCATTATGGGGTACTGAGTTCAGATTGATGAGGAATAACTTTATTTTTTTATTTTTTATTTTAGCACAAGGCTACAACATAACAAAATGTGGAAAAAATGAGTTTGAATACTTTCAGAATGCCCTGTACAGTATGTCAGCATCAATTACATTATTTGCTATCGCGCTCATTGTGTTAGGCTACTTTCACACTAGTGTTTAAGTTTTCCAGTATTAAGATTCGGCAGAGGATCTCAACAGGGTCGGACTGGGGTGTCTAGGGTCCACCAGTAAAATTCCCTCTGGGGGCCCACTGTAAAGCTCACTCTGGGGGCCCACATGCATATGCTACCTGCCCACACTATCCAGTCTTTTATATGGACATAGGCAATGTACTGCATAGCATCTTAGGCAGCCTATTTATAGGTCAGTCTACTGTACCACGTGTCACTTGTGCAGGAGGTAGGGGACTAGAGGCCTACCTAGCTCAGGGGCCCACCGGGGGATTCACCTGTTCCCCTGTGGGCCAGTCCGAGCCTGGATCTCAATACTAGCGAAAAACACTTCATTTTTGTCACCATTCATTGTAAATGGGGCCAAAACTGAACCGAACTGAATGCTCCAAAATGCATTCCATTCCATTTAGTTGCGTTCCCATACCGGAGGAAAACAGATCCAGCATGACCCACAATGCAAGTCAATAGTGCCAGACACAGTAGAAAACAGATCTGTCCCCCATTGACTTTCAATGGTGTTTATGTCGGATCCGTCATTGCTATTTTAAAGATAATACAACCTGATCTGTTACTAACGTTGTATTATCAGTAACGGAAGCGGATCAGGTAAAAACACAAGTGTGGAATTGGAGCACTTTCAATTCTGGTACAAGCAATTCGGACTCAAATAATATATTTTGAAAGTTTTGGTTGATTGGCTAATCATACAAGAAACGGATTTCAAGAAGTTCTCACATCTGTAATAATGTTATTATAATAAGATTTCTATAACATTTTATAATATACCCTATTGTATATGTTATTATAGAGTTGTTTCGCTTTATAAGACGCACCTGATGATCAGACGCACCTAGGTTTTTGAGGAGGAAAATAAGAAAAAAATAGTTTGAACTATCGAGGGTCTGTGGATAATGCACTGTTATGTGGGAATGTGTGGATAACACTGTTATGGAAGATCTGTGGATGTCGCCGTTATGGGGGATCTGTGGATGACACCGTTATGGGGGATCTGTGGATGACACTGTTATGAGGGCACTGTGGATGTCACTGTTATGAGGGATCTGTGGTTAAAACTGTTATGGGGATCTGTGGATGACACTGTTATGGGGGATCTGTGGATGACACTGTTATGGGGGATCTGTGGATGACACCGTTATGGGGGATCTGTGGATGACACTGTTATGAGGGCACTGTGGATGTCACTGTTATGAGGGATCTGTGGTTAAAACTGTTATGGGGGATCTGTGGATGACACTGTTATGGGGATATGTAGTTGTCACGGTTATGAGGGATCTGTGGTTGTCACTGTTATGGGGGATCTGTGGATGACGCACGGTTATGGAGGATCTGTGGATGACACATATCCGACTATAACCCCCATCATCCTAAAGAATTCACCCATGTACTGCAGTACATTGGTGTATTGTTAAGGATGAGGGGGGTTATAGTCACATTAAATATAAACACTGTGCAGGGACTATACCAATATTGGCCGAAGTGTTTATATTAAAAATGACCATAACCCCCCTCATCCATAGGAATGCACCCATGTACTGCAGTACTGGTGGGGGGTAATCGTCATATTTAATATGAACACATGCCAATTACAGGACAGTCCCTTGATAGTGTTTGTATTAAATATGACTATAACCCCATATTTACCGCACATTTCATTTTTAGGCCACCTTCTGAGCTGTCACTCACCCAGGACTTTAGGTGACAAGCCTGGGAATAGCATAGGGCGACAAAGGGCTAGTAAAACTCAGTTTCTTTCTCACAGCAGGAGAGGCAGAGCTCTGTGGTACATCAATGAGATGGATGCTGGGGAGCAGCAGCAGTTCCCGCCAGCCCTCACCACCAATCAGCGGCACATGTATGTGGGTGGCAATGCAGAGGAGAACTGCTTTCCTCTATTCTCCTCCTCCTCTGGTATGGAGCGGATCCAGCTGGCAGATCTGTGGTAAAGACTGCCGCCGCCCGCCCCACACTTAATTAGCACGCTCGGGAGCAGGCTTAGCAACAGCTCCTGCTATCCTGCAATAGTGCGGCCATCTTGATTTTAAGCACATTTGCTTTATAAGAAGCATTGACTCCCCCCATTTTGGGGGAAAAAAGTGCATCTTATAAAGCGAAAAATACGGTATTTATGCTATTATACTGTTATTATACATTATATTTATGTTTTATTATATTATAGTTACTTCATTAGAGTTTATACTACATATCTATTGTGTATATTAACCAAAATCAGAAGATGGTGGACCGCACAGACGAAAGTAATGGCTGGGTGCCAGTGGCTGAGGAAAAGATCCAATATCCGAATAAGCTAACTTGGAGAAAATCCACGGCACTCCAAAAAAAAAAATAATGTAAGTGTTTATTCACCCAAAAGCGACGTTTCGGTCCGCACAATGGGACCTTTCTCTAGCAGTGTCACTGCTAGAGAAAGGTCCCATTGTGCGGACCGAAACGTCGCTTTTGGGTGAATAAACACTTACGTTATGTTATTGTGTATATTATACATTTACTATGTTATTTAGATTAATATACCATTATTACATATTATGTTTATATTTATTGTACAGCATATTATACAATTATATTATTTTAGTATGTTATACCATTTTTATATAATATATTACGTTAGAAGGTAATTGTCTGATATGGTTTGTTATATTTCACAGTTATATTAGCAGTTTATTGCCATACAAGTACTTTTCTGGATCGATCTTAAGCAGATAGTTGATTTCAAATGTCTTGTTTCTCTCATCGTTACAGTTAATAGATTGACTTTGGGAAAATGAGAGAATATACTTTGCCATTATAAACCTGGTTTCATCACAGTGTAAAGCAGCAATATACAGATAAATACATTTATTTAATTCTTTTTTTTTTTTTCTATTTATTTTGAGTGATACATTTCATACAATGAATGTGTGGCTGAGCCTTGAAGGATAAAGCTGCAAAGAAAGTAAGAGCAAGGGTCAGGTATGAAGTAGACTCCATTATCTCCACAAGCGATTGATTTCTGTATTATTCTTTATGATGTATACATAAAAACATTCATGATCGTAAGGCCTTAATAAAATTCACATTTTATGCAGCAAAGATGATAGAGGTAAAAGCAGAGAGACAAATGTTCCATTTTTAACATGTTCTTTTTTGCGGGTGAGTGTGGTTGGAAACAGCAGAGAAGAACCCATAGAAACTTGTTTGGTCAATAAAAGCAAGTGCACTAAGGAAGCCATTCTGCTACCCCATCTAATAGAATGCATTGTACTACAAACTTGGCTTTAGACGTTCTGCATAATTACATAAGATCTGTCCTAATTGACTGGGGTCACACGGAGAGAAAGATGCAACGGCTGTATTGTAACAACTCTTCCACAGTTGAGGTGCAATGTGGGTGATGTATGCTTTGGTATGCCTATCATAGAGGCAGGCTACAACACTGCTGTTGGCAGGGGTGCACCGCCTACGAGGTGAGGCGATTGCCTTAGGCTACTTTCACACTTCCGTTGTTTTTTTCCAGTATTGAGATCTGGCAGAGGATGTCAGTATCGGAAAAAATGGTTCTGTTTTGTCCCCATGCATTCTGAATGGAAAGAGATCCGTTCAAGATGCATCAGAATGTCTTCCGTTCCGGCAGAATTGCATTTTGGGACCAGACACAAAACCACTGCAAACTGCGGTTTTGTGTTCGGTCATAAAAAGTGTAAAAAAATGAATCTTCCGCGCTGAAACCAATTAAAGTCAATGGTGACGTATCCATTTTTTTCCAGTTTGATTTCACACAACCACATCCTAACGGAACAATGTGCAAAATCAAAATGGATCTGTCAGATCTCAATACCGAAATTACAAACACAAGTGTGAAAGTAGCTTTAGTCAACACCACATAGGGACAGTTGTGGGATAGCAGAAGGGTCATGGTCAATGAACTTCCATTGTTGAAGCATTTGTGTCTCTGTATTTAACGGCAGGACAGCAATACAGTTAAAAGGCTATGTACGCCTTTGGGGGGCTATTTTTTTTATTATTATTGCATTGTACTCATGTTGAGCTAAAAATTATTTTTTTCATTTGATCTTTATTAAAAATATGGAGCCTTTTTTTCTGTACAGAGCTGAGATGCTCTAAAAGCTGCCTCTGGATTTTCCCTCTTTTCCATCAAAGGTAAACTGAGAAACTCCTTATCTCTGCTCTCTGACATTATAAACACTCACTATAGCTCAGTTCTTATCTAACTGATAAGAATGTAGCTTAAATAAGTGTTTATGACCACTTAGTAGTTTAGAGATAAGGTTTATTAGATGACCGACACTAAGAGAAAATGAAAGTACCGGTCACACAGTTACAAAACAGCTCAATATTTTTAATAAAGGCCAATATGATTTTTAGCTAAAAATAGCAGGCACCATATAGCTCAGGACACAGACCGGAAGAGGCCTGTCTCCCGAACCACATCCTGATAGCACCAAGAAAGTATTTGTGTTTGTTATTTTTCTTTGGCAGCATGCTGTTTGCCACTATGGTAGCATCAGTATTATAACTAGGGGGAGTACTATGGGGTCATTGGTTCTACTAGGGGCACTAAAAACGGGCATTTCTGTATTGGCACACAAAAAGATGCATTTATTGTACTCGCACTCATTATATGGAGCACTATGGGGACATTGGTTTAACAGGGGGCATTAAAAGAGGCATTTTTACATTGGCATACGGGCATTTTTTGTACTGGCATATATAAGGGGCATTTTTGTACTGGCACATATAATGGGAGGCACTAGGGGGGGCATTGGTTCTACTGGGGGCACTAAAAAGGTGGTATATTTTGTACTGACACACATTATAAGGGTGCATTTTGTACTGGCACACGGGCATTTTTTGTACTGGCACACATTATAAAAGACATTTTGTCTACTAGTACACATTGTAAGGGTTTTTTTTCTACTGGCACATGTTACAAGGGAGTTTTTTGTACTGGCACACATTATAAGGGTATTTTTGTACTAGTACAAATCATAAGGGGGTAGTTGTGCACTAGCACACATTATATTATTTTTTTGTACTGGCACACGTTATAAGGGGTCTTTTTATATACTGGCACTCATTGTAAGGGTTTTTTTTTGTACTGCCATACATATTAAGAGGACATCTTTTGTTTTGGTACACATTGTATTGGAGTATGTTTGTACTGGCACACATTATAAGGGGACAATTTTGTACTAGCACACATTATAAGGGGATATTTTTTTGTTCTGGCACACATTATAAGGGGACTTATTACTACTTATTACCACATTATTGTGGGCTTTATTACTACTGGGGGACTATAGAGAACATGCCTACTAGTATGGTCACTATGGCGGTATTATTACTTCTGGGGCACAATGGGGGTCCTGTTAACACTATGTGCACTCTGGGAGAGAATTATTTCTACTAGTGGGACTTTAGGGAGCACTATTAGTGTGGGAGCACCCTGGCACAGTATCAGCTTAGCACAATTATTTTTGGAGTGCACTATATATATACGGCACTATTATTGTTGGGCACTATTTTCTAGGCGCAGATATTTTTTAGATCATTGTGTGGAAATAATTATTGAAGGTGTGCTATCTGTGTGGTACTGGTATTTTCAGGGGGATTATCTGTTTTTGCAGTACAGTATTGGGGAGCTCAGTGGGCACAGCATTGGAGGGTGTCAGGATGTGGTGTTCAGAAGCTGTTAGGATGATGGAAAAGTAGGAAACTAAGATATCTGTGTGTCAAACTCTGCAGAGATGGCTGAAAGAAATCATCATGGCTGCCTGGTTGGAATGGAGGAGGAACGAGAATGTCTACATCAGAAGAGACATCACTGGATATATGTCATGGTTCCCCTGGCTGCTGCTGCCTCTGTGCAGCAGCAGCGTCTGGTTGCCAGGAGCCCCGGTGCACTCTTAGGGCATGCGGGCAGTAGCTCAGCCCGGTGTGCAGGCACGGTGGGGAGAGCTGCCTCCTCCCAGAATAAAGGCTGGCATCTGCAGAGTACAGATGCTGGTGAGTTTCTGTTCCTCTAGCTCCCCTGCTATTCCCTTGTGGCATTGCGCTTTACTATGGCTACTATGTTTTCTGGCGCTTTGGTTTTGTATTGCTCTCCTGGTTTTTTACCTCTGGCGTGTTAGGCCACTGAGGTACAAATAAAATAAATAAGTGACTCTGCCGCTGCCCAAACTCTGGGCAGCCGGACAATGACGATCACTCCCAAAGGGCAAAATGATATAGGAGGCAAGATAACGAATAGTAAGGTAAACACTTACACAAACACGTACTGCGCAGAAAGCACTTGAGACTGGAGCCAGAGCTTTGGCTTCACAGACCTCCAGACGAGCGACGCCCACCGTGTACCCGTGCTCCAGGAGGGGGCTACAGCACGGCCACAAGCATGGCTTACAAACAGTCTGAGTGAATAAATAGTAAGGTAAACACTTACACAAACACGTACTGCGCAGAAAGCGCTTGAGACTGGAGCCAGAGCTTTGGCTTCACAGACCTCCAGACAAGCGACGCCCACCGTGTACCCGTGCTCCAGGAGGGGGCTACGGCATGGCCGCAAGCGTGGCTTACAAACAGTCTGAGTGAATAAATAGTAAGGTAAACACTTACACAACACGTACTGCGCAAAAGCGCTTGAGACTGGAGCCAGAGCTTTGGCTTCACAGACCTCCAGACGAGCGACGCCCACCATGTACCCGTGCTCCAGGAGGGGGCTACAGCACGGCCACAAGCATGGCTTACAAACAGTCTGAGTGAATAAATAGTAAGGTAAACACTTACACAAACACGTACTGCGCAGAAAGCGCTTGAGACTGGAGCCAGAGCTTTGGCTTCACAGACCTCCAGACAAGCGACGCCCACCGTGTACCCGTGCTCCAGGAGGGGGCTACGGCATGGCCGCAAGCGTGGCTTACAAACAGTCTGAGTGAATAAATAGTAAGGTAAACACTTACACAACACGTACTGCGCAAAAGCGCTTGAGACTGGAGCCAGAGCTTTGGCTTCACAGACCTCCAGACGAGCGATGCCCACCGTGTACCCGTGCTCCAGGAGGGGGCTACGGCACAGCCGCAAGCGTGGCTTTCAAACAGTCTGAGTGATACACACACACAAAGACAGACAGAAAAGCAGGCACATGAAACCACGCACCGGTGCAAGGAAGCACACAAACACTCAGTAACATTCAGTGCCAATAGCAATGGCCCAGACCATATAGCAGTCACACATGAACAACAAGGCACCAGCCCTGCCCAGCAGAAGCTCAGGGTTTAAATAGTAGTGAGCTAATTGGCAGAGGCGTGGTTACTGACACACTTCCTGTGAACGCCTGGCGGAAGTGACCTCACCAGAGGTCTCAAGGGCAGGGCGTGGTGCCTGACATACTTCCTATGAATGCCTGGCGGAAGTGACATCACCAGAGGTCTCAAGGAGCTAGCGCATGACCACTTCCTGTGCCGGACCTTGTTCACTGCAGTAGGACTGTGGGCGCAAGGATATTGCACTGAGATTTGCCTATGCCCCTTCACCAACACCCGCAGCCCGGGAGGGCAAGCGACCGCGTGCACGACGTCGATGCACGCGCCTTACATGGCGTGTCTGGCTTTCTCAGTTGCTTCTGGCATTCTTGGCACTTCGCTGACTTTCGACCTTGGTACCGTATGACTTCTCTTATGGTTTCTGTTTGTTTGTTCCCAGTTTGTCACCCCCTCACTTACTTTGTATGAGTGATAGTGGGTCTGGGAAGGTTTAGGTCTACCTGTATTTTGCATAGAGGTGTATGTAAAGTTTTCCAAGTATGTCTTTAACAGTAGGGTGTAGGGGGTTGAGATTGAGAATTTGGCATAGAGGGCAGGCTCAGTTTCAATTTTCATGTCAGACACCAGAAAGGCTAAGGTGCAACCCTGACTGTGGGGCCCTGGTGAGGTGAATGAACTAATGACATTGTTTTGCTTCATGCTCATAGTGGAGTTTTAAAATTCTTTTGAACTGCAGCTGGCACTAGGGATCCAGCACTTCTCTTTTCACTGCTCCCAGGCATAAAGCAGTCTTATTTATGCTGGGGCTTAAAATGGTGCAATGGCCAGCATGTGGTGTTAGGAAGTCTCTCTTTACTGTGCACCAAAAAGGAGTTGTAGTACATCCAGCAATTATCTGTACATGATGCAAATTCTACCTAGATACCTAAACATGAGCTTAGCCAGTAGTTTGCAGCAATGACCCTCTGATTACTCTTTCTCTTGTTACAAACTTTCTCTTGTTAATACTGGGATCTCTAACTAGCAACCATAATATGTCACAATTAGTGTTGAGCAAATCAAAGTCCACTTCGAATTTCAGGATAAATTTGATTTGCCGGAAGCTAAATTTCCTTGTGCTTTGTGGTAAAGTAAAAATAGTCTAAAAAACTAAAAAATCATACTTATCTCATCCATTTGCTCGCAACAAGCGGGCCATTGCCATCTTGATTGAAGATTTCTCACGAAATCCCTTGCACAGTGACTTATGTCATCACTATGCAGCGTAATTCGGCACAAAACTAATTTGTAAAGTCACAATGTCCACAATTTGCATGGGAGGTAACAATAATATGCCTGACCAAAATCGTACCTGAAGTGTGTGCGTGTCTTACCTTATTATCCTTCCACTGCAGCAGGTCCTGAGAATGCTGTACACTGATCACCTTGCTGACTACAATGTCATAGCCCTTGAATCCACTAATCCGGGGTGCACATGGTGTCTTAACTTGTTTCCCCAATGCATCAGCAAAGTCTATAATGTTTTATGTTGGTTACCTTGCTGATTCTCATGCTGTAGCCTCGAAAATTCTCCAACATCTTCTCTCTCTTTCTCTCCTCTGATGGTAGTGGAGTGCACACAGGGATCTATCAGTCTTTGGAAGCAATGAAGCTGAAAGCCTAAGAAAAGGATCACAGAATCCCTGCTTCCTACCTCCTCTAGGCCCATCCTCACACTGCCTACTCCTTAAACAACTAGAATCTTCTCCTTGAACTAGGAGGACGGGCCAGCACACACCTTAAGCTCCAGAGAGGGTTAAGTCAGGACTGTGTGAGTCCATATAACAGTGTATAACATAACATTACAGTACATTACCAAACAATTGAAGATATCCCTTTCCACTATGGTACTTTACATCAGATTGGTGCTGGATAGGCCAGTAACAATTCCCATGTTCCCCTGAGGGAGTGATTTTTGCAATGGGGTCCCTTTTGTTTTATGTTTCCCTCAACATAAAATCTGCTTTCTGCACACACTGCACTAATCTCATTTGCCATATATTAAATAATGTACCACCTTTTCCTGTCTAGTTAATTATATCAAACATGGAGTAACAGTGCAGCCTAGCAGTAGATAACATCTGGGTTGGTTGATATGAGGGTTTTGTATACAGTAAGACTAATTATTACCTCTGAAGAATATTCACCAAAAGCATATTATTAAGTATGTATTAAGAACCAGTGCAGAATTTGTCCTCTTGGTGTCATAATATTGATAGCTCTTCTGAATCTTTCTGTGAGGATGAATCATCCTCTATTTATAGTCAACTGAACGATATGTTCCCTGGAGAATATACACCAAAAGGATTTTATAATCATTAAATAGCAAAAGTTTGCTAATAAAGTTGATATAAATCCAATACTGTGACATCATTTTAAAGGGGTATTCTGGTTACCATAAATATAACTTATGTTTTAGACTAATTCATCATCAATAATTACCTAATATAATATAAATTTCACATATTTACCGTTCAGTAGTTATAAAAGTAGTTTTTTCCTCTGCTACCTACTGTGTTTCCTCATAAATCACCATGGCATCGACCTGTAGTTCTGAGCCTTTGTTAGGTCGAGCATGCTCAGTGTGTTGCTATCAATTCTGTAGCTAAATGTTAGTGTTCTGGTGATTGGTCAGTAGAGGGGGCGTGACCAGACTGGAATATCAAGCAGCCAATCAGTAGTCATCAACACTCATGAACAAGCACAAAAAGCAAGGGATTGTGGTGATTGTAGTTTTGTGAGGGAAGATCAGGCACCATGATACTGTCAGTGTGTTGTAGGCTCACACAGGAGCTAGACAAATGGATTGGAAGGTAAAATGAAGCTCTGGTTATATGTAGAGGTATGGGTTCTGGTTGGGTCACAGCTTGCAGCCTTAATGCAGTTTTTCAAAAATTAAGTCACTTTACCTGAATACCCCTTTAAGAACAGCACTCGGGAATCTACAAATCTCACGTCTAATGTAAATTGTTCCTATCTAAAGGGAAAATTCCAGGTGAATCAACCTTTCAAGGCCATAACATCTCACCACTTACTCACCTCATCCCTATCCTATGCTATCCTCCGACTTAGCAACAAGAAACATTGGGTTTCCATGATGACCAGCCTATTCTGAGAACATCACCAGACAGATTTAAAAGAGCATACCCTTCTCTAACTAGTTCTGATCCTGATCCTGACCATTCAGGCTACAAGCACACAACTGTATCCATTTAGCGAACTGAGCACCATGAATAGGATATCTCTTAATATTATAAAAATGAGTTTCTGTCTGTCTATCTGTCCGTCGGTCTGTCTGTTCTCTATGCGCGACCAAACTACTGGACCGATTTTCACCAAATTTGGCACACAGGTACATCAGGTGTCCGGGAAGGTTTTAGACCAGGTCTGAGCTCTCTAGGACGTACCGTTCCCGAGATATTCCCAAAATATGATCTCCATTACAATATTAGTTTGGGAGCATTTGACTTCAAATTCCAACTGCCATTTTCTCCACATGCAAACTTGTTTCCATAACAACCTAGCCAGGTAATTAGCAGCCAGCTGAGGAGCTCAGCCATTTCTATTCGCTGCTTTAAAGGGTAATAGACTAATTTTAGACTAAGACCGTTCAGTAGTAATAAAATATGTTTTCTTCCACTGCTACCCATTGCGTGTCCTCATAAATTACCATGGCATCAACCTGTAATTCAGGCTGCCCCCTAAAGAAGGACTTAAAACACCCGCCCCAGGTCTCGCTAAGCCACGCCCCTGACTTGGTCAGGTTACGCCCCCTCCCACTCCGCAGCCAATAGGGATTGAAAAAATGAAGGTAAAAATCAACTTCTGTCAGCTGCATTGACTTTCTCTATGCAATGACACACAGAAACATTAGATGAAATACAGTAATTTTAGACTAAGACCGTTCAATAGTAATAAAAGATGTTTTCTTCCACTGCTACCCATTGCGTGTCCTCATAAATTACCATGGCATCAACCTGTAATTCAGGCCTTAAAACCCCCACCCCAGGTCTCGCTAAGCCACGCCCTTGACTCAGCCAGGCCACGCCCCCTCCCACAATCCGCAGCCAACGGGGGTTGAAAAAATGAAGCTAAAATTCAACTTCTGTCAGCTGCAGGGGTGGGTGGGAGGATGACTTTCTTTCTCCAATGACAACCAGAAACACTAAATGAAATAAATTAAATATACCCGTGCGAAGCTATGTTTTCTTCCACTGCTACCCATTGCGTGTCCTCATAAATTACCATGGTATCGACCTTTAATTCAGGCCACCCTCAAAAGAAGGACTTAAAAGCAACCCCCTCCAAAGTTCGACTAAACCACGCCCCCTCCCACTCTGCAGCCAATGGGGATTGAAAAAATGAAGGTAAAAATCAACTACTGTCAGCTGCATTGACTCTCTGCAACGACAAACACAAATGCTAAATGAAATAGACGAAATATACCCAGGCGAAGCCGGGTCCTTCTGCTAGTGTTCTATAATTTGCAAGACAAACACAGATGCATACAGGCAGACGCATAGAAATTAACAAATCTGTGTCCGACCCTCAAAAATGCAGATCGGATGCAGATCCAAAAAACGGTGTATGAGGTCTCATCTTTTACCTTCAGCTTTGTAGAGTAGTATTTATAGTTCAAACTCCTGTTTATTGGCTTCTGGCATGTGTCTTCCCCTCTGGTATTAAACACACTACCATTAAACCCATCCTTAGAAAGCCTTCACTTGATCCATCTTCTTTGTCCAGCTATTGCCCCATATCACTTCTTCCATATGCCTTAAAGCTACTTGAGCAACATGTTCATTCTGAACTGTCCTCTCACCTCTCCTCCCACTCACTCTTTGACCAGCTACAATCTGGCTTCCAACCCCACCACTCAACTGAAACTACCCTTACTAACCGCCAAACCCTACTCCTCCTTGACTTGACCTCTGCCTTTGACAACTTTGACCACTCCCTTCTGTTACAAACTCTCTCATCTCTTGGCATCACTGACCTAGCCCTCTCATGGACTGCATCCTACCTCACAGACCGAACATTTAGTGTCTCCCACTCTCACACCACCTCCTCCTCTCATTCCCTCTCTGTTGGTGTCCCGGAAGGCTCTGTCCTAGGACCCCTGCTCTTCTCTATCTACACCTTTGGCCTTGGACAGCTCATAGAGTCCCATGGCTTTCAGTATCACTTTTATGCTGACGACACACAAATCTACCTCTCTGGTCCAGACATCACCACCTTACTATCTAGAATCCCACAATGCCTATCTTCCATATCCTCTTTCTTCTCCTCTCGCTTTCTAAAACTTAACATGGATAAAACAGAATTTATCATCTTTCCCCCATCTTACACAACCACTCCAACAGACCTATCTATTACGATCAATGCCTGCTCACTCTCCCCAGTCAACCAAGTCCGCTACCTTGGAGTGACCTTGGATTCTGCCCTCTCCTTCAGACCCCACATCCTAGCCCTTTCCACCACCTGCCGCCTTCAACTCAAAAATATCTTCCCGCATCCGCACATTCCTCAACTATGAGTCTGCGTAAGTGCTAGTACATGCCCTCATCATCTCACGCCTAGTCTACTGCAACATTCTCCTCTGTGGCTTTCCATCTAGCACTCTCAACCCCCTCCAATATATCCTCACCTCTCACCTTGTTACTCCTCTGCCTCTCCCCTCTGCCAATCCCTTCACTGGCTCCCTATTGCCCAGCTAATTCAGTTCAAAATACTAACAAATACATACAAGGTTTTCCACAACCTATCCCCTCCCTATATCCTGTAGGTGTGTATGTAGGAAAATGAACTGTATTCTTCAAATTCTACAATTCTATAGTCATGGTGGTCTTCTAAGTTTAGGTTGGAGAACCATTGTGCCTATCTTAATGGTCTAGTGGTGGGTAATTCTTTTTTTAGCATTAGGGGATAAATTTGAAATGTCTGCATGCAGGAATGCACCTAATGTAATACCCCAGAGTGGTGTTACCACTCCTACACCTCGCTATTGTCCTCTATGGGCTAACACAATGTCATCTATACATTTTATTCCAGGACTTGCAAAAATGTGTATTTCTCATAGTGTTTACAACTGTTATACATGTAATGTGCCTGGCAGCTTAAAAGGCAGAGCTACAGTTACTCAGAATGGACCTTTCCATTCCATTCTGACCAGGAGAGGAGTGGGCGAGTCCCATGTGCTGTGGCAAGGGTGGAGATCCATTTAGATCCAGTTAGTTCTAGTTACCTCATGCTAGGGGAAGGTCTGACAATTCCGGTTCAGACTCCATGTTGGAGCTGACAAGACTCTAAATTGCTCCCTGGCCCAACCTAAGGCCGACCAAGGAGAAAAGTGCAGTCTTTGAAGTAATTGAAGTTTACAGAAAGCTTGTCTGTACAGCAGTGAGCAACAGAGTTAGAGCAGCAGTGTTTGCCTGCCAGTTTTAATGCTAAAGCCTTGCTGGGACCAAGACAAAGCCACAAGATTGTTGTTTGAATGCAAGTCTACTCAAGTAAAGCTGTGTTGGATTTAATTTTAAGGTCTGGACTCATTTATTTCTTCATCCCTCAATTATTCCCCCTATTTATTGCTTCGGAGCCAAAGCCTGGGGTCCAGCTGTATCCAGGTAGGAGCACCGTGACATACCATAAAGAGACATTTTAGGGCACAAATAGAGATGAGCGAATCTATTTGTTGATTCGTATCGAATCTTGGAAATTTTTAGCTGCGAAGTGAATCCAAATATTAGGTGATTCGTTTTGGCTTTGTACGCATTCACTAGTTGCCCTATAAATTATACGCTATTGCTACTTATAAGTTACTCTATACGCTGTTGCATACGAATTCAATTCATTAGCGAAATTTTATTGTTAGTTCGTTTATCGTGTGCAAAAGCCTGGTAAGAAAGCGGTCACCTGACCTAGTGGGCAGGGCTTGCTCTGATTGGCTCAGGCTTGGTAAGCCAGTGACGCATCACTTCTGCTGCGACTCCTGAGATGAGCAGAAGCACTGTGTGTGAAGTTCTGAGTCTCTGAGACCTGTTTTGTGAAAATTGGGGTGTAATTGCTCTTGGAATCCATATTACAGATATCAGGGATACTGCAGGGCAAGTGAAGGGCCAGTTCAGGGCTAGTAATTAATCAGGCAGGGAGAGATAGGGAGAGACAGGGAGATGCAGACAAAGACCAGCTGCAGGGTCACAGAGTGAATTGAAAAATGTCTGGAACGGATAAGAAAAAGGGGTCCAATTCTCTAATTTGGCAGAGCACCACATGGTCACAGCAACAATAACAAGCACTGCCTTATATTGACAATCTCTTTCTGGTTTTTGAAACCACATAGAAATGAGAGCTCCTGTAGGGGGGTTGATTCCTGCAGGTGCTGTGTTGCAGCATCAGGGGTTACCAGTTGGCACTATGCCAAATTACAGTAGGGACCTACTCGAAGAAGGCCACCATGATGTGGTGAGTGGGTCTATGCATTTTGATCAATACATATACAAAGTGCCTTGTGTACATGTTTATAAATCATGTTAAGATTGAAGCCATAGACCAATTCATATCTTGGACATATCTTTCTACATATTGGCAGTGGGACTTCTTCGTATAGCTATGTGCCAGAATTAAAATACCTCTACCTTGTGTTTCCTTTTTTCCAGATAAAAGCTCACCTTCATCCAGTTAAAGCCTCACCTTCAATGACCTGCCTCAGCAGGTCCTTGACTCAGCGAGCATTTCCTGCCATTTTCCGTGTCGAAATGCAACCAAGAAGGGGAGACCAAAGGGGACCTGATATTCATCAGAATGCCAGTGACAAGGGAGTATTGCTTCTTTTAGTATTTTGAATCCAGTTTGTCCCTGTTCTAAAAATGTGAGCCTGCTGTAAAACCTATTTAAAGGGAATGTTTCATCAGAAAATAACCTGCTGTTTCAATCACTTTTTTATGTTTAACATATTTTTTAATGATTTTTGATGATATTTTTCATTTTCCATGTCACTTTTTATATTTAAACTAAAACCATAAATCCTGGAGTTTTTGCACTGGCCACTATGTCTAATAATTGGCTCCACTTCTGGGTCTGTACAGATCACTTTACTGCAGTTAACTCATTCTAATCCTGCCTGTAATGATATCATCTCTATGTATAGATAAGACAGAATCCACCATTCACAATATGTGATTGTCAAAGCTTATCTCTTCTTTCCTTCTACAATGATCTCTGCACAGGTCACAGAGCATGCCTAGAGGACACTCCCATAGAAGTCAATGAGGTCCCTTCCTGACCAGGTGTAAATGCTATTAAGAACTGCTCAGGCAAGATGGCCGCCCCCATATTCATGTTCAGAAAACAGAATTTAAAAAAAGCTGGAATCAGAAAATAAAATCAGATTAGAAAAAAATGGATGTGTGTTATTATCTGGTTTGAACTGGCAGAGAAAATTTTTGGTCACACATTTCCTTTAATGCTATAATTACCTGGTTAATATATTGCTACTGTTAGGGATGAGTGAAATAATAACTTCGGCTCATCGAAGCCAATACATTCTAATACTGTACGGAGCTCCATACAGTATTAAAACAAAGTTTTATGCGAATTGACTTTGGATGTTTCATCCGTAGTTGATTCGTTTGTCCCTAGTTATTATTCAGATATAGTCAGAGGCGTAGCTACCGGGGGGGCAGGGGGAGCGATGGCTCCGGGCCCCGTGCCTCTGGGGGGCCCAGCAGGGATGGCCAATACAAGTGAGCGCTTCCATTAAGGAAGCGCTCACTTGTATGTAGGGACCCCCCATCATCCCACCCAGCCGGACCGGAGGGCAGCCGCAGGACAGGTAAGAAAGCTTTTTTATTTTACTCTTATGTGGCTGGGTGGGATGATCTGAGGTCTGATGGGGGCACAATACGCTGATCTGGGGTCTGATGGCGGAACAATACGCTGATCTGAGGTTTGATGGGGGCCCCATGAGCAGCTCTGATGTCTGATGGGGCACAATATGCTGCTCTGAGGTCTGATGGGGGCACATTACGCTGGTCTGAGGTCTCATGGGGGCACATTCTGCTGATCTGAGGTCTCATGGGGGCACATTACGCTGATCTGAGGTCTCATGGGGGCACATTACGCTGATCTGAGGTCTCATGGGGGCACATTACGCTGATCTGAGGTCTCATGGGGGCGCATTACGCTGATCTGAGGTCTCATGGGGGCACATTATGCTGATCTGAGGTCTCATGGGGGCACATTACGCTGATCTGAGGTCTCATGGGGGCACATTACGCTGATCTGAAATCTCATGGGGGCACATTACGCTGATCTGAGGTCTCATGGGGGCACATTACGCTGATCTGAGGTCTCATGGGGGCACATTACGCTGATCTGAGGTCTCATGGGGGCACATTACGCTGATCTGAGGTCTCATGGGGGCACAGTGGGATGATCTGAGGTCTGATGGGGGCACAATACGCTGATCTGAGCTCTGATGGGGTACATTAAGCTGGTCTGAGGTCTGATGGGGGCACATTTTGCTGATCTGAGGTCTGATGGGGGCACATTCTGATGATCTGAGGTCTGATGGGGGCAAGTTCTGATGATCTGAGGTCTGATGGGGGCACGTTCTGATGATCTGAGGTCTGATCGGGGCACGTTCTGATGATCTGAGGTCTGATCGGGGGCACGTTCTGATGATCTGAGGTCTGATTGGGGTACAATACGCTGATCTGAGTTCTGATGGGGGCATATTTTGCTGATCTGAGCTCTGATGGGGGTACATTCTGATGATCTGAGGTCTGATGGGGGCACATTCTGATGATCTGAGGTCTGATGGGGACACATTCTGATGATCTGAGGTCTGATCGGGGCACATTCTGATCTGAGGTCTGATAGGGGCATATTCTGATGATCTGTGGTCTGATCGGGGCACAATACGCTGATCAGAGGTCTGATGGGGACACATTAAGCTTATCTGAGGTCTGATGGGGGCAGGGGACTGTTAGTTTAGTGATGTAAAAACTGGGGACAGGTTTCCTTGTTTTTTACTCCTATTACTCCTATATTTTACTGCATTATGTGGTAGAGTATTTAGAGTAGGGTATGTAGAAAGTCTATTGTACTGTACTTAACAACATAGATGATCTTGCAGTTTATACAGTCATCTTTCTAATACAATATTATGACCACAACAAGTAGTATGTGTCTGTGAAGTTAGAAACGTGCGTTTGGGAAGCCACTAAGTGGGGGGCCCACTCAAGTATGTTTCGCCCCCCCTGTGCTGAACCTCTAGCTACGCCTCTGGATATAGTATATATTTGCCTCCAACCTGCTGTTCTTGAGCAACTATGACTCTCATCATGCCCTGACAGCTGCAGGCACCAATAAAATCCATTCACTTTCAAGTCCTATGTAAAACCATAGATCTGGTTTTGAGTAAAGGAGTAAGGTGCAAACATGGTTCTACTGCTTCTGACATTTCTAGTTCTGCTCATCTCCATACATAATGCATAGCTCTCACAATGAAAACTCCTTTATTTGGTGAGTTTGGGAGGAATTTTTTACCACATGCTTAATTCCATATTCCGAGAGAAGCAGTCCATGTTTTGTGCAGCACTCAATCATCCAAATTAGTAAAAATGAACAGTAATCCGGGAAGCCTCGTGGGAGAGGAAAAACCTAATAAATATTCTCGGTAGAATTCCAGTGTAGGTTTTGGATCTTAGTTATGATTTATGGTTTGATAAAAAAGACAAAGTATTTCATGTGCACCAAAATACGTATTACATTTACAGCAGGACAGAGATGGATTTGTAAGCTGTTATTTTTCAGACAACGGCTAGACGGCCTTCACTATAAATACATGCACACAGTTTCATAACCAGCTACTTGCTGCATATTAACTATTTAGATGATGGCAGAAAGTGTCCATAACATATCTAATGCAAAAATATTTCACTTAAGGTTTTAAAGAGCTTGTTCATTTTGGACTTATACCTCCAAGAAACATCCATACAAGATCAAATCATAAAGGGGTCCCTCATTTTAAACACATCCTTCCAAATATTTTGGAAGCCCATAGATGGTTGATTAATGTTTAAATTAGATGTCTACCCTTCAATGCCCTTCTTTTAATTTATTCTAAATGGTTGTTTCTTCACAGGTTAGCTTTGCCTGGTTGATTAGGATGGAGGTGCTGATTGTTTATATAGTCAGGACTTACTCCATTCTAGTTGTCGAGTATATCGCTTGCTATTGTATGTGCATTCCCTTCAAGATAGTTTAAACTTTGTTGTGCATTCTGAAATTTGTAGTTCCACAGCCTTTCTTACATTGTTTGGAATTTGTTTACTACTGTGCTGATGTATAGTCAATGCTGATTTCTTGACAAGTAGGATCAGTTCATTTTTGCTCAGTTTCTGTACACCGTCACTCATCCACTATCGACCTACATAACATACAACTGCCATATACTCCATTGCTGGACCATATCGACTGTCTGTGACCTTCAGCATTCGGTATCTGTCATCCACTGGTGAGTTTGTTTCAGAGTCTTGTTTTCTGCCAGTGTTGATACTGTCCAGTTCTGCAATTGTGAACACACCCAGGGCCATTAAAATGTGTCTAGTGTTCTGTGTTTATTAGTTTTTTTTTAATATATCTCTGTACAGGTTGGAGCTCCTAATCTCCTGCATACCACATTCTGGTTGCCTGAAGTCATCACCAGGGGGAGCTAAGGAGCTCACTGCATGCAGTTTATACATTAAACTCATCAGCTCTCCCTAGTAGTGACTGCAGCCAGAATGTAAACTTTTAAATCAATGTCTCTACACTGGGATTAAGCTATGATTTGAAAAAAATACATTTGATGAACTGAGAAATTAATGAGCAGAAAATATGGGCTTGAAAATGATACAGTGCTAAGCGGTTGTCTATTTTTAATGTATAGGGAAACACTGTGACCACTGTACTGCCTGATTGAACGTTTAAAATAAAACAAAAAAGGTTTATTAAATGTTATTACTAAAATAGCCAATCCCTTCCTTTACAAATGAAGAAATGCACTTCTTAACACGTATATGGATAATTAATCCTATCTCAGGGCAAACAAAAGGGATGTCTATCTCTGTTTATGGATTTTCACAGTGGTAGACATAGCCCCATCAATTGTTGGAAGATATACCCTCAACACTGTGACCACCTTAGAGTTACGGTAATGCACTGGGGTCACCATAATTTTTAAGCAACCGTCTGTCACGTTTGAGTCCTAGTCTAAAGGTCTTGTCTATATTGTAGAATCACCCCAAGAATTAAGTGGCAGGAAGGGTTTTTTTTATGTTTGTAGAAAGGCTGTGTGGAAATCATTGCTGTTCCAAGAGAGGTGGGCAACCTGCTTTCCTGGAATCCTAAATGTGAAATTAGCCAAACTATGCACTGATATGGATGCAAGGTATGTGCCACAGTAAAACTGGACTTATATGCTATTCTAGGAAAGTCAGTTTGCAACCCCCTTTGAGCTATAAAGGTTTTCACGTTGCTGGTTAGCCACTTATATGTGATATCATTTTGAAGTATCTTTCAACTAAACTAGGACTCGATCCAGCACCCTATAAATCTTCTCAACTATCTCTTGTTCGGAGGTTCTATATACGACAGATCTTACTTAATTCTATGTGGATATTTGCTGAAACCCCCCCTAATGTACAGTATGATTAACATACTAGAATGTATTTAAAAAGTTGGAAGGATCCTACATGTTGACTAATTCACCTGTGCTTAATCACAGATCTCCATAAATCTATGTCTACCCCGTTCACCTGGGTGTCATATAAGAGTCCAGGCTGTAGAGCAATGATCCATTTTATGCATGTGGCTGTCAAGTCAGTAAACTAGAGCTTCCGGGTCAGGGGTGTACTGAATAATTTACATAGTAACATAGTTTATAAGGCCGAAAAAAGACATCTGTCCATCCAGTTCGGCCTGTTATCCTACAAGTTGATCCAGAGGAAGGCAAAAAACCCCTGTGAGGTAGAAGCCAATTATCCCCACTTTAGGGGAAAAAATTCCTTCCCGACTCCAATCAGGCAATCAGAATAACTCCCTAGATCAACAACACATCTCTAGTAACTATAACCTGTAATATTGTTATCCTCCAGAAATACATCCAGGCCCCTCTTGAACTCTTTTAGTGAACTTACCATCACCACCTCCTCAGGCATAGAGTTCCATAGTCTCACTGCTCTTACCGTAAAGAATCCTCTTCTATGTTTGTGTACAAACCTTCTTTCCTCCAGACGCAGAGGATGTCTCCTCGTCACAGTCACCGTCCTGGGGATAAATAGATGATGGGAGAGATCTCTGTACTGACCCCTGATATATTTATACATAGTTATTAGATCTCCCTTCAGTCGTCTTTTTTCTAAAGTGAATAAGCCTAATTTTGATAATCTTTCTGGGTACTGTAGTCCACCCATTCCAGTTATTACTTTAGTTGCCCTCCTCTGAACACTCTCCAGCTCTGCTATGTCTGCCTTGTTCACAGGAGCCCAGAACTGTACACAGTACTCCATGTGCGGTCTGACTAGTGACTTGTACAGTGGCAGGACTATGTTCTCATCATAGGCATCTGTGCCCCTTTTGATGCAACCCATTATCTTATTGGCCTTGGCAGCAGCTGTCTGACACTGGTTTCTGCAGCTTAGTTTGCTGTTCACTAAAATTCCTAGGTCCTTTTCCATGTCAGTGTTACCCAATGTTTTACCATTTAGTATGTACTGGTGACTTGCATTATTCCTTCCCATATGCATAACCTTACATTTGTCAGTGTTAAACCTCATCTGCCACTTCTTAACCCAAGCCTCCAGTCTATCCAGATCCATCTGTAGCAGTGTACTGTCCTCTTCTGTGTTAGTTACTTTACACATTTTAGTGTCATCTGCAAAAATTGATATTTTACTGTGCAAGCCTTCTACAAGATCATTAATAAATATATTAAAAAGAATAGGGCCCAATACTGACCCCTGTGGTACCCCACTAGTGACAGTAACCCAATCTGAATATGTACCATTAATAACCACCCTCTGTTTTCTATCACTGAACCAGTTACTTACCCACATACAGACATTTTCGCCCAGGCCAAGCATTCTCATTTTATATACTAACCTTTTATGTGGTACAGTGTCAAATGCTTTGGAGAAGTCCAGATATACGACATCCATTGATTCACCACAGTCAAGTCTAGAACTCATAGAAACTGATTAAATTAGTTTGACATGACCGATCCATCATGAAGCCATGCTGATATGGAGTTATTTGCTTATTTTCATTGAGGTACTCCAAGATAGTATCTCTTAGAAAACCCTCAAACAGTTTACCCACGACAGATGTTAAACTTACCGGCCTGTAGTTTCCGGGCTCTGTTTTTGGACCCTTTTTGAATATTGGCACCACATTTGCTATGTGCCAATCCTGTGGAACACTCCCTGTCAGTATAGAGTCCTTAAATATCAGAAATAAGGGTCTGGCTATGACATTACTTAATTCTCTTAGGATACGGGGGTGTATGCCATCCAGTCCTGGTGATTTGTCTATTTTCATCTTTTTAAGACGCCGCTGTACTTCTTCCTGGGTCAGACACTTTTAATGGGGAATTTACTTTTATATTCTGCATTTCATCTGACAGTTTATTTTCCTCAGTGAATACAGTGGAGAAAAAAATATTTAGTAGCTTTGCTTTCTCCTCATCGCTCTCTGCAACTCCCCCCTCATTACTCTGTAAGGGGCCGACACCTTCAGGTTTATACTTTTTACCATTTATATAATTGAAGAACATTTTAGGGTTAGTTTTACGCTCTTTGGCGATTAATCTCTCGGGCTCTAGTTTGGCTGCTTTTATTTGCCTTTATATATTCTATTTTGTTCCTTATAGTTTTTCAATGCTTTCTCGCTCCCCTCCTGTTTTAGTGATTTAAATGCTTTCTTTTTGTCATTTATTGCTTTCTTTACAGTTCTATTTATCCACATTGGTTTTTTCTTGTGTCTTACCCTTTTATTCCCATAAGGTATGTACCTCTCACAATTAGATATTAAGATGCTTTTAAAAATATCTCATTTTGTGGCTGTATTTTTATTTTTGAGGACTTTTTCCCAGCTAGTCTCTTAGTTGGCTAAATTTAGCTTTTTTGAAGTTTGGTAGTTTTGTTCCTCCCTGAAGAAACACTCTTTTGAATGACAATTGGAAGGTTATTATTTTATGGTCACTATTTCCCAGGTGTCCCCCAACCTGCACATCTGTTGTTCTGTCAGGTCTATTGGTTAATACTAAGTCCAATATGGCCGTCCCTCTAGTCGGGTCCTGAACCAGTTGGGAAAGGTAATTGTCTTTGGTTATTGCCAAGAACATGTTTCCTTTATGAGATGTACAGGTTTCAGTTTTCCAGTCTATATCTGGGTAGTTGAAATCACCCATAATAACGACCTCATTATAATTTGCCGCCTCTTCTATTTCATTTAGAAGTAGATTTTCTGTGGACTCTAGGTGGTTTATAATAAAGTCCTATTAGTATTTTATTATTGTTTTTGGCTCCATGTATTTCTACTCACAGTGACTCCACATCTTCATGTCCCTCACTTACATCTTCCCTGAGTCTGGGCTTTAGACAGGGCTTTACATAAAGGCAGACTCCTCCCTCTCTCCGGTTTTACAATCCTTTCTAAACAGGCTATAACCCTGTACATTAACTGCCCAGTCATAGCTATCATCCAGCCATGTCTCAGTTACTCCTACTATGTCATAGTCCTCCTCACACATCACTAGTTCCAGTTCACCAGTTTTATTAATCAGGCTTCTGGCATTAGTGTACATACAATTAGAGGTTTATGTATATTGTTTTCCTTATGAACTGTTCTGGTTCCTCCTTCCGTTCCTCCCCCAGTTCCATTACCTTGCCCCAGGTCTCTATCTGCACTATCTTCCCCTCCTATAATGTAGTTACCCTCCCCCCAGTCCCTAGTTTAAACACTCTTCCAGCCTTCTAGCCATCCTCTCCCCCAAAAGCGCTGCCCCTTCCCCATTGAGGTGCAGCCCATCCCTACGATAGAGCCTGTAGCCGACAGAGAAGTCGGCCCAGTTCTCCAGGAACCCGAACCCCTCCTTCCTACACCAGTTCTTGAGCCACTTGTTTACCTCCCTAATCTCCTGCTGCCTTTCTTGTGTGGCTCGTGGTACAGGCAGTATTTCGGAAAACAATACCTTTTAGGTCCTTGCCCTAAGCTTATGACCTAAATCCCTAAAATAATTTTTAAGAATGCTCCACCTACCTCTAACTTTGTCATTGGTTCCGATATGGACCATGACTGCTGGATCTTCTCCAGCCCCTCCCAGTAATCTGTCAACCCGATCCACGATGTGTCGAACTCGAGTGCCAGGAAGACAATACACCATTCAACGATCCCGGTCTTTGTGACAGATCGCCCTCTCTGTACCCCTAATAATTGAATCTCCCACTACCAGCACCTGCCTGGCCTGCCCTGCTCTCCTGGTCCCCTGCTTACTGGAGTTTACATTCCTCTGACTGGCAAGGAAGTGTCCGGCTGCAGCAGTGCTCTCCCTGAAGTGGCATTCCCCTCATCTGCCAAACTTGCAAACTTCTTGGGGTGTGTCAGATCATGGCTAACCTCCCTGGCACTTTTCCCTTTACCCCGCTTTCTAACTGTCACCCAGCTAGCTACCTCACTTTCCTGAGCCTCCTCACTACCACCCTCCGCCACATCTACCCCATAGAGTGCTTGCTCAGTGAGCAGCAAACTCTTTTCCAAATTGTCAGCGCTTCTCAGTGTTGAAATCCGCCCAGTTAGATACACGTTGTCCGATTCCAAACAGGCAATTTGCTCACATTTTGAACAAAGATATGCACCCTTAAACAGCTGTTCCAGGACTATATACATTAGACAGGATGTGCACTGGACTGCGCTGTCAATAATGGAACACATACTAATGGGGATTACGCAAAAAAGAGAGAAAAAAATACAAAACAGTGATATGAAACCGACTTACTGTAGTCCCCTTTTAAAGTCCCTGAATCTGAAGTCACGTAATCTAAAGTCACACACTTAATTCAAACACAAACTTAAAAATCAAACACGCTCCCAAACTCGCGTTGTTTCTCTGCTTGAATAAATGCAGTCTCGCGCATGCGCCCTAAAATTTTCCCGGCGCATGCGCAGTAGCGCTTGCAGTGTCTACACTGCAAGCGCTGTCTTCTCTTCTGCACACGCGCCGTCACTTCGCCAGTCCCGGGAGTGACAGCGCGTGCGCAGAAGAGAAGACAGTGCTTGCAGTGTAGACACTGCAAGCGCTACTGCGCATGCGCCGGGAAAATTTTAGGGCGCATGCGCGAGAGTTCAGCGCTAGACTTACCAGTCTAGCGCTGTCTATCAAATACAGAAAGGGGCGTGATTAGAGACAGGGGACGTGCCTCGGGCCCGGGGGGGCGGTGAAGGAGCGGTGCTCCAGAGGAAAGAGGCCGCCCCCCGGTGCTCCGATGGCTCATTTGCATACTTTTTAAAGTTTAAATTTCAACGCGACCGCTGCGCAGAACTCTGCATGAAAGGTATGATTTTAAAAGTTGTCACTAGGCCTTGTAACCTATGTATTTAAATACATAGGTTACAACCTAGTGACAGAGCCTCTTTAATGTTATCTTCATTGAAAAAAACTGTGCTTTTCTTTTAAAAATAAGGACATTTCTAAGTGACTCTAAATTTTTGAACGGTAGTGTATGTATTGGAATACATCTTTTGAAGAATTGTATGCTCACCATGTACAGAGCTGAATTTCACATGCCTGTGGAAAACCACAAATGACACAATATGATGCCACATAACAAAATCAGCTCTGCCACATCTGTAACTCTTCCTATTTCTGCTAACTATCCTTCCCTGATAATACAAATCATTTGTGTATACTAAGAACTTGCTGCTCATTCACTTGAATTTGCTTGGCAGCAATAGATTAATGTTTAATATTTGGATATGCGTTCCATGTTTTTTTTTCTACATTTGTGGTGATTCATTTATTTGTGATGCATATTGATGGAGGGTGGGATTCCTGATTTTGGCACTTGTGCATGTTCCTCTATGACTTTGCTTATGCGACTGCTTGAGTCTGACCAATGTCTTACTAAAATGCATTAAATCTTAAAGGGTTTGTCCTATAAAAATATGCTATATTTTTTAACCAGTACCTGGATCTGAATACTTTTGTAATATTGTGTAATTAACCATTTAGTATAGCCACTGTTATTCAATATAATTTACTTGTATAGCACCACCTGCTGTTTGTTCTTTTCTTCATCTCTCTGTCCACCTCAATAATATCACTGAGCATGTGTGGATGCACATGCTCAGTTCCATCCTTCAACTACCAACTGTCAACCGTCATGTAGTGATTGATTTTTTTTTCTAAGTTTATTTGTCAGAAGACCCCTTTAATATTGGGTTTGTGCTCTTTTCCTGGAAGTATTAAACCATTACAAGAAAAATGTCATATACTTTTCTGTGACTGATAATCCCGATCATTTGATCATCTCTGTCAGGTCCCTTTGATGCCAGATTAAAATAGTTTAAGTATCCTCCTTGCATTCCCCTCATTACCATCTGTGTTACTTTGGTCTTCGGGCAGATCTTCCTCATTAGTCATATCTAGTTATATTGTTCCTTTTTAAACAGATTATTACCAAAGTATCTGAAGTCACAGGTCTGAAAATAGATGACCAAAAGTCCCCATGTTAGATGAAGTCTGTAGGAGCGGGACTCCATGTAAGGGCTCAATCACAAGATCGTGATCGGCCCAGGAAACATCTTCCGGCCAACCATAAGTTCCCTTACCTGACTGTATCATAGTAGTTTACGATACAGCAGTTCGTATCAGATTGCGGGGCTATTGTACTGTACTCACATGATGCAGTGAGTAAACTGCAATAGCCCTGCAATCACGGTTGTGTGCATGAGCCCTAACAGTAGTCTGAAACTCAATCCAACTGGAAGGTCTCCTTTTAATATCGATGAAGATTATCCACAATACTCATCTCCATCAGTACTGAGCAATATGTCCACCATTGTATTATAGTTCCACCAGGTAACAATTTCATACCAATATACAATCTCCTGTTCTTAAAGGGGTTGTCTCACCTCAGCAAATGGCATTTATCATGTAGATAAAGTTAATACAAGCCACTTACTAATGTATTGTGAGTGTCCACTTTGCTTCCTTTGCTGGCTAGACTAATTTTTCCATCACATTATACACTGCTTGTTTCCAAGGTTATGACCACCCTGCAATCCAGCAGTGGTGGCCGTGCTTGCATACTATAGGAAAACATGCAGGCCTTTGTGCACTCCTATGGTCCCGACCACCAGAGAGGCCAGAGATTTTTCCTATAGAGTGTAAGCACGACCACCACTGATTGATTACAGGGTGGTCATAACCATGGAAACAAGCAGTGTATAATGTGATGGAAAAATTAATCCAGCCAGCAAATGAGGCAATATGGATAATCCCAATACATTAGTAAGTCACTTATATTAACTTTCTCTTTCAGATTCTAAGCATCTACAGGGAAAGACAGGGAGGCAGTACTATCTGTGCCTACATTTTTTACAAGGAGAGAAACAGATGCTGCACTAGTTTCTACATAATTTTCCAGGAGAGACAGGAAGTTTGTACTATCTATGTCCACATCATTTACCAACAGAGATAGGGAGGCAGTACTGTTGGTGCCTAACTTATTTACCAGGAGAGACATGGAAGCAGTACTGTCAGTGCATCCATCATTTATCAGAAGAAACGGTGAGGGAGTACTATCTGTGGCTACATTATTTAGACTCTTAGTGGGACATTACTAGGCTAATCCCAATGTGAGGATGTGTGCCAAATTACAACATTTGTTTATCTTACTGTGGCTGGCACTGTTGTTTGAGCTCTTGATTGACACTGTTATTTGAGCTCAGTAGTTGAGGATGTTCACCTGATTATTTTAAAAATGTGCTGAAAAAATCATCATGGAATCCACGCTGATTTTGTGCTGTTTTGGCATATTTATTTTAGCTTTCCATTATTTCAGTTTTCCATTCATTTCCCATTCTATCCCATGATAGAGCATGTTGCTTCTTATTTCAACAATTTTTTTTTTCATTGTGAAAGAAAAGCAAGTTCTGCCTCCCACTGAAATGAATGGGAGACTTTTTAGAGATGTTTTATGGCACTTATTCGGAGCAGAAAATGCATGAAAAACAGCACCAAAAAGTTGAGTGAACACGCCCTTACAGAAGCACTGTTACTTGCATTTTTAGGGCGTTACTGGTAGAGATGAGCGAATCATCCAAAATTCTCTTCGACAAATGTTCGTCGAATTTTTTTAAAAGATTCGTACCTAATACAAAGCTATTTGGTCGAAGCTGCGTACAAATCATTCGTTATTCTGTTGTGTTCTGCAAACATTTGCGCACTAATAATGAACATACAGTTTATGTGAACACTTACGCACGAGCAGAAAAATTGCGTACGAATCCTCAGCATACTATTGTCTAGCGACTGCGTAATACGCAGTCATGCATGATGCTAGGCTGCGGCGTGCACCCCTCAGAGGTAGAGCAAAGTTTTACAAATGGCATCCAGGCATTATTCTTCAACATTTAGTTCTGGAGAGCTTAAATACATGATCCAGCTGATGGACCGGCTGGATTACAATGGCACATACCGACACCCGAACCAGCAGAAGAAGAAGGTGCAGTGCAGTGCAGTGCAGCAGGTGATCCAAGGCTTGTGGCCAACTATTAGGAATTCTATCAGTAGAAGCTGGCGCTACATGTCCTTTGGCACTGCTGCCCTGTGCCACCTTCTCCTTCTTTTTTTTGGAGCTCGAGTTCTGGCTGGAGGTGGAACCCTTTTGCTTTTCCGTGCCAGACATTTTCACTTGACTGTGGCCCTACAGGTCTTTTTCTCTCTCCATGTCTCTCTCCCTGCCTGAATAATATTACTAGCCCTGCACTGGCCCTGTATTGGCCCTGCACTTGCCCTGCACTGGCCCTGATATGTGTATTATTATGGATGCCCCGAACAACACGACAATTTCCAGAAAACAGTTCTCTGTCTTTCACAATGCTTCTGCTCGTCTCAGCAGTCGCAGCACAACTGATGTTGCTGGCTTACCGAGCCTATGGGCCAATCAGAACAAGCCCTTACCCTAGGTCAGGTGACCGCTTTCTTCCCGGGCTTTTTGCCGCCTATTTTGCGCACAAATAACGAACTTACAGTAAAAGTTCGCGAATTAACTGAATTCGTACGCAGCAGCGTATAAATTAAATTAACTTATACGTAGCATTAGTGTACAATTCATTGGACCAGTACGTAGCATATGTGTACAAAGGTTTAATAGCATTTAAGATTCGAACGGAGCGAATCTGAAAAAATCCGGATTCGCTTCGGAGTAGAAAATTTGTAAGATGCAATACGAATCTACGAAGCGGTGAATAGATTCGCTCATCTCTAGTTACTGCCATTGACACTATGACTAGCAATTTTATGTTGCACTATGGCTGGCCTAGCTATAGGAACACTGTCTTTTAAGCCCTCTCTCTGTCTGTCACTGTAGGTGTATGTTTACACTGATTTTGGTACCTAGTATTTTGCAACTCAAATCTATGTTAAATCTGTGCCCCATTGTGTGCAATGGGAATCCGCAATGGATGGATTTTTTCAACGTCGATTTGACGTGTCACTTCTTAAGGTGAAACTGGTGGATAGTTAACTTATATATACATTAGCCGAATAAAATACAGCTAATCTACACGCAGACCCGAAGCAGTTGTTTGTAAAAATCCAAAGCCGAAATCTGAAGGTAGCTTTGGATTTCTGCCATGGATTCCATGGTGGCTTTTCTGAAAGAAAAATCCACAATATGCACATACCCTCATCGGAAATGACAGTGTTAAAACACTGAGGCAGACTCAGTTATAAAAGCAATGCGGTTGGTATTTACCTAGAGATGAGCGAATCTATTCGCCGCTTCGTAGATTCGATACGAATCTTGGAAATTTTTTACACCGAATCAAATCCGAATATTTTCAGATTCGCTTAGGAAGATTCGTCTAAAATCTTTGTACACTAACGCTACGTACACATTATCTCATTTGTACGCTAATGCTACGCATCTAAGAATTTGTACGCTAATGCGTACATATTCAGTTAAGTAGCGTCTGTATATTCGTTCTTAATAATATGCTAAAGCTCTGTACACACTTTGTACGTTCAGGAGTCAGTATTCAAGGGAATGTTCAAAGAACACGACAGAATAACAAATGATTTGTACGCACCTTCGACTGAATAGCTTCGTATTCGTACGAATCTTAAAAAATTCGACGAACATTCAGAGAATTTTTTAAGATTCGCTCATCTCTAGTATTACCATAGAGGAACTGTAGTTAGCTCTGTTATATGAGACCTGGCCATTTAAAAAAAAATCTCCCACATTGTGTGTTTCCAGGACCTGATCTTCAATCCCACATATATGAGTTGTGAGGTACCAAATTTCAATCAGAAAAAAATATGAACTACATAATAAAATGTAAAGTGGTCCTGGAAAAAGGTGGTCCTATCTTGAAGGCAGGGTCAAAATTACAGAAGGCAGCAACACGGGTAGGCGAGGTCAGTATTACCATATTGCAGCACAAAATGCTATCCCATTAGAACCAAATACCACAATGCAGCACAAAATACAGAGCCAAATGGCGCAGTGCATCACAAAGTGCTTCTCCAGAAGAGCCTAATATAACAGTGCAGCATAAAATACCACTTCAGCAGAACCAAAAACACCATTCAGCACAAAATACTGCCCCAGAAGAACCTAATATCACATACCTCTTACATCCAGTGATGTCTCCTCTGATGTAGATGTTCTATTTCCTCATCTTCTCTATTCAATCCAGACTGCAATGATGACTTCTTCCAGCCATGTCATCTTAGATTCTTCACTTTTCCATCATCTTTCTCACCTCCTCAACAAACTCATTCAATACTGCATCTGCTGTGCTCCGCAGTGCCCCCAAACACTATATTATGCCCCTAGCAATAATACATCTTCTTATAATAATGCCCTATACTGCCCTATAGTGTCCCCAGTATTACAAATGCCCCCACTATGTTACAGGGTTACAAATGCCCAAGTAGTGCACCCAGCTCCTATAGTTCCCTGTATGTCCACAAGTGGCCATGGAAACTGACCCTATAGCCCCCACAGTAATTCCCGGAAATTGCTACTCCTGGCAGTGGTTCCTATATACAATTGTATGAGAGTCCTTAGAATGCAGATGCAGTTGAAATCTGTGGCCAGGGATGATTCTACCTTTTCTCCAAACCTAGGTAAAAATTAAAAATGACCCCCCACATACACACACACAACCACAGTACCCCCAGTATCAATAATACCCTCACAGTACCCCCCAAAAATTATAATGCAGTTATAATGCCCCTTGTAGTGCCTCCATTATTTATAATACCCGCAGTAGAGCCACCAGTATTTAATTTCCCCAGTATTTATAATTGCCTCCCTGTAGTCCCCCTGTATGTTTAATGTCCCTCTGCAGCACCTCTTGTATTTATACTTTCCCCCTCTGCACTGCCCATCAGTACTGCCCCTTGTATCATTAATATGTCCCCAGCAGTGCCCCCTGTATTTATAATGCCCCATCACTGTACTGCCCCCAGTATTACCATGATGTCCCTCAGCGGTGCCCACGATATTACTATAGTGTGCACCAGAAGTGCCCCCTGTACTGTTACAATGTCCTGCCCGCCAGCAAAGCCCCCTGTATTATTATAATGCCACCATTAGTGCTGGGAAAGAAAAAACACAAAGTTCTTACATCAATCGCGCTCCATGCTGCCTCTTGAGGTCCTGAGTCCCCTGTGTCCTAACACCGGTGACACAATGACATCTCCACATGAATCGGGATGCAGGGACTTGTGTGCCATTATACAGACTCATAAGCTTCAGGCCTATGAGAGTGAATGGTGGGGACTGGAGCCATGGCCTCCTGTGCCCAGCCATGAACTGGCGCTATCTGACTTGCCTGTCCAGGGGACCCACGCAATTGTGTGGTGGTCAAGACAGCCACTGGTGCCCTGTAATGAAGAGTGCCAGAAAATGTGACCCCTATAGTGCCCCCAATAATGTCATACAAGCCAAGTACAAATAAAAATTATATTACTCATCTGAGCCTTGTTCCATGGCATTGTCTGCAATCTAAGCCCATTCTGGAATCCAGCTTGCTGCCTGAGATGCTCCCATCACAGTCAGTAGCAATTAGCGCAAGCAGTTGCAATGATGATATTATCATTGGGCTTCAGTGTCCCTGTCTCGGTGCAGTATTCAACTATCCTGAGGATGGTGATATACAAGTAGTTGATTTCAGGAGTGGGAGCATCAGATTGTTACAGTGGGCGACCCCCTGGGCATTGGCCCACCAGGAACTTTCCAGGTATAATCTATGGCTGGTTCACCCTGACTACATATGCTGCTGCTACCGTGAAATAATCTCCAACATATTCACTCGTCTCGTACTATAAAGGGTTAGTGAACTGAGTATATTTGTCTAGAATACATAGCATGCTTGTACCTTGTGATGCCTCCTGCTCCCTGGGGACAGTGGCAAGCTCTCAAGTAATCACCATAATCCACCACGATATAATAATTTACTTTCTTGTAGAACTGCCAGGATAAAAATCAATTCATGTAGAGGGACAATATAACCACAATGAACTATACAAACAGCCTGCAATCAAACATATTCCCCACAGCAATCCTCATCCAGGCCAGGCCCATGTGGGGGCAAGAAGTTAACCCAGGAGTTAATACAGCTAGTCTGTCATAGCAGATGGGGACTATACCTGCGGCCGTGTGGATGTCATGTGTTTTATTAAGGCGTCCAGCGCTCATCATTCACTGGGAATTCTAACAATCTTGTGAACCAATAAAACAGGCTCGGTACAGAGCTGGACCCCGGGCTAAGTCATCGAGGATGTGTCCTCGTAGAGAGACATAAAATATATTTCCATACCAAGATATTCGCAGCAAGAAGAGACAAATAGAAAGGGAGCAAAAGCTTCATTAAATTACCAGCAATTGTGTACAGAAATCTATTTACCATAGAATTGAAATTAGAACTAGAAAATTGAAAAAAACAAAATAAGTGTCAAATTGTAAGATGCAATACGAATCTACGAAGCGGTGAATAGATTCGCTCATCTCTAGTTACTGCCATTGACACTATGACTAGCAATTTTATGTTGCACTATGGCTGGCCTAGCTATAGGAACACTGTCTTTTAAGCCCTCTCTCTGTCTGTCACTGTAGGTGTATGTTTACACTGATTTTGGTACCTAGTATTTTGCAACTCAAATCTATGTTAAATCTGTGCCCCATTGTGTGCAATGGGAATCCGCAATGGATGGATTTTTCAACGTCGATTTGACGTGTCACTTCTTAAGGTGAAACTGGTGGATAGTTAACTTATATATACATTAGCCGAATAAAATACAGCTAATCTACACGCAGACCCGAAGCAGTTGTTTGTAAAAATCCAAAGCGAAATCTGAAGG
>ONZH01029643.1:0-23821 GCA_900303285.1 Rhinella marina | reverse complement strand
GACATCAACCTAGGGGAATATTCACCCAAAGTGTCATAGGAAGCCGGCTTACACTATGTGATAATATGTCCTGAGAGCGGGGCCCCTAGATCGCTCTCTCAGGCGCCTATCCATGCGCACAGCAAGAGACATAGCGGCCTCCAAAAACACAGGAGTTTCCTGAAAGGCCAAAGCGTCCTTCAGCCTTTCAGACAAACCTTGACAGAATTGGCTACGTAAAGCCGGATCGTTCCATTCTGTATTGGTCGCCCACCTCCGAAACTCAGAGCAATAAGTCTCAACCGGCCGCTCACCCTGACAAAGGTTACGTATCTGGGTCTCAGCCAGGGAGATACTATCCGGGTCATCATAGATAATCCCTAAAGCCTTGAAAAATTCATCTACTGACCGGAGAGACTGTGATCCGGTCGGCAGAGAAAAGGCCCATGACTGCGCATCCCCTTTAAGCAGCGAGATGACCACACCAACCTTCTGTTCCTCATTACCAGAAGAATGTGAACGCAGTCTGAAATACAATTTGCACGCCTCCCTAAATAGAACAAAATTATCACATTCCCCAGAAAACCTATCCGGAAGAGGGACCTTAGGCTCCAAACAGGCCTGACACTCAGCACCCCCAGAAACACCAGCCTGTGGTCTCTGAATCTGGTTGCGGATGTCAGCCACCTCCAAGCTGAGTCCCTGCAGCCGTTCAGCCAGTGCAGCAATAGCATCCATGTCAGCACAAAAATGACATAAATTTTTGTTTGTCGGCGGTTTATAATGTCACGCTCTGGTGTGGGGGGAAAAGCCACACCGAGCGTATGAGGGATGGGAGCAGACAAAACCAGGGAACCGGTCACCTCCTGCAGTGGACCCTGAGACTAGGCCCTGGCTGACTACCAGTATGAACAAGCCTGGGTTGTAGGAAAGTTCATACACAGGAACCTAATCTAAATGCACCCTAGAAAACCCTGCAGTCTAGTGACACAAGAGAGTAAACCCGTTCCTCCCCAGCGTAAGGAGGAACAGGAGACTCCAAAAGGAAAACAACAAAAGGAACAGAAGAAACTTAACTTAAGCAGATAACTCAGCAACTGGATCTCAGCCGAGATCCACACCACTCTCAACAAGGTAAGCAGAAGATATAAACCGCAAGGGATACTGGGAGAGGAAGGGGTAAATAGGAGAAAGCTAATTGCCAAGCGGCAACAGCTGAGGGGAAGGGGTGTGGTGAACAGCACCAAAACAAAGGGAAAAGCCTGTCAAATATGTCACTTAGAAAGCCGCGCAGAACGTCTGATTCCAGACGCAAGCCCACGTGTTCAATCTAATAGTTCAGCGGTTCCTCAAGACATACCCCAATCTGTCTGATTTGCTCACCAAGGTGCGCCGCATCTGTGCGCATTTCCGCAAGTCGACCACAGATGCTGCCACTCTCAGGGCACCGCAGCGCCGCCTACAACTGCCAGCTCACCGACTGTTGTGCGACGTGCCCACAAGATGGAATTCGACATTAAACATGTTATCCAGAGTTTACCAGCAGCGCAGAGCGATTGTAGACTGCCAGTTGTCAACTTCCACCAGAACTGGTAGTCAGGTCAGTCAGATTCCTCAAGTCTACAATGAGGAGTGGACGTGGATGTCTGATATCTGCCAGGTGTTGAGCAACTTTGAGGAGTCAACACAGATGGTCAGCGGCGATGCTGCCATTATCAGCCTCACCATCCCGCTGCTTTCCTTTTGAAAAACTCACTGCTCAGCATGAAGTCGGATGCTTTGCGCTTGTCACAAGAGACGGTGGAGGAAGATACGTCTCTTGATAGCCAGAGTACCCTCCGATCTGTTTCTCAGCGCGTATCGGAGGAGGGGCATGAGGATGAGGAGGAAGAGGATCATAATGTCGGCGAGACAGTGCTCAGTCCTTCTTAACTCTTGAGCGTGTATGGGCTGAAGTGGAGGAGGAAATGGAGAGTCAGGCCAGTGAGGAGAGGGAATTCTTGCGTGTTGGGACTCTGGCGCACATGGCAGACTTCATGTTAGGCTGCCTATCCCGTGACCCTCGTGTTAGAAGCATTTTTTCAAACACCGATTACTGGGTGTTCACTCTCCTGGACCCATGGTACAAGCAGAACCTTTCCACTCTCATCCCTGCAGAGGAAAGGAGTATGAGAGTGAATAAATATCAACAGGCCCTGGTGCACAAGCTGAAACAATCCTTCCCATCTGACGTCGCTAGTGGCAGAGGGCATGGTTCTGTGGGCCAAGTAGCGGGGGAGAGGAGGCGAGCAGGCAGCTTGTACGCCTTGGAGGTGCTGGCCTGCCCTGCCGCTAGCGTGCTGTCAGAGCGGGTATTCAGTGCAGCTGGTGGCGTCATCACCGATAAGCGTACACGCCTGTCAACTGACAGCGCTGACAAGCTGACGCTTATTAAAATGAACAAAGCCTGGATTTCACCGGAATTCAAATCTCCTCCGGGTTAAAGCAGCTAAAGATTAACATTACTTATGTATCCGATTCCTCTTCTCTACTCCTCCTACTCCTCCTCCTCCTTGTCGTCTTTGCCTAGCGCTGACCAAAAAAACGCCATTTTTCAGAGGTCCAACTGGCACTCTTTTACCACAATTTTTCAGGAGGGCCCCCTACAGGCCCTCTATTCAAACAATTTTTCCGTAGGTCCACCTACAGGCCCTCTCTCCAAACAATTTTTCCGGAGGTCCACCTACAGTCCCTCTCTCCAAACAATTTTTCCGGAGGTCCACCTACAGGCCCTCTCTCCAAACAATTTTTCCGGAGGTCCACCTACAGGCCCTCTCTCTAAACAATTTTTCTTTGCATCTAGTTGGGTGCTTCCCTAACATGTGATGGGTATGTGCCTCGCCTTTCTTGGTCTGGGTGAGCACAATTGCCATGAGGGTAACCACCAGGCTGTTGCCTGAGAATTTAGGTTAATGGTGGGATTAGGCAGCCTCAGAGGCATCCATGCATGCTGCCCCTGCTGTTTCCTGTCTATTTCCGTGGTGTTTCCATCATTTTCTGAGGTTTCCAGGTTTTCACCCAGCCTTTCCTAGGCAGAGCCTTGGTCCCCTGCAAAAAATGCTCGAGTCTCCCATTGACTTCAATGGGGTTCGTTACTCGAAACGAGCACCCGAGCATCGGGAAAAGTTCGTCTCGAATAACAAGCACCCGAGCATTTTAGTGCTCGCTCATCTCTAATTATTATACTATTTGATGATTTTTTTTGCAGACCTCTTATAAACACACTTGCCTTAATACCACATATTAATAACATTTTTTTTTAAAACAAACCAATCTTATTGTCTTAATTTTTTTCCACTTGCACGCTTATGCGACTTGTTAAAATTAAATGAACCAATTTCATTTTTTTTCCCTTTTTTCTCCAACTCTAGTGACATATCACGCTATCCGTGTTTAGGGAGGAACACAAGAGGCTTTCTCTGTATAATATAATTCTACGTCACTGTCACCACACCGTCTGGCAGAATGTAACTTCTCCTTTTTTGATCAGTTCTAGCTAGATGTTTAACATGCAACATATAATGATTACGAACACACTTCACACACAAACAAATACAGTATGCATTGGAGCTCCAATAAAAACTCAAAAAAATATATGCATGACTCCAAGAAAAGTTTTCAGCACAGAATCAATGAAAATTATATTTTATGCAGATCTGCTGAATACATTAGGATTTCTTGGTATTTTTCTTCACTCCTAAAAAACAGATTAGACACAATCCCCACCAAATTAAACATTTGGGAAAAACAACAGGCTTCCTTGACGTCCATTAATTCGGGCTGTAAAATAGAACTCACAAAATCTTTAGTTTGCAAACAAAATGAAAAATAATGTGCACATAATACCAAATGTAAGAATGAGCTTATCTTTTATCACGTGGATTTTCTTTTGACTCAATTCTAATTTTTTTTCCTTTCCTAGATATTTTACCGAAATTTGAGTTCTTATAGAAAATCTTATTTCAAAAGAAACAGACATCATCCATACTTCCTCTTTTTTCACACGTCTACTCATAACCGCAAAGTCTGGGAAAGAAGCCAAGCATACTCAAGCAAATCAAAAGTCTTGAAACTTTAAACTTAATCATTTTTTTCCTTTAAAGATAGTTTTTTTTTTTTTTTTTTTACTAATCACTAATGGCAGCAGTATACACTGACAAATCTTCTTTCAAATACTACCACTGCCAGTATACACTACCACATCTGCCAAAACAATATCTGAAATGGGAACTATTGCAATTCTACGTTATCAAATAATGATTCTTCTCGGTCCATCCTCCTCTTCTGCAGAAATGATACATTTATGACTATCGGGGACCCCACAAGAGGCGGAAGACAAAGAAAATGCCGTTTAAGTCCCTCTCAAAGCAGCAGCCAGTACTTCCCCTTTTTACCACTCCACTCATGTTTAACTCTTTCGTTTGCTTTTTAAAAGTAAAAACATATATATATATATATATATATATATATATATACGTATATGTGTTCCCTTCCCAATTCTTTCTCCATCATTCTCTTTATGCCATCTTTGAAAACCACTGCTCCCAGCTTCTCACCTGCTCTTTCCTTCTTCACCTGCCTAACCTTCAACAAATGCGCTGCTTCTCTCACTGTGGAACTTTCCAGATTTAAACCATCTAGATTTCCAGATTAATCATCTTTTAACATGCCTGTTCTTTTGAATATTCTGCTTATATCTCTCACTGCCCCTCCTCCTCTTCTGCCTCTCCATGATATCCACTGCAGTCACCTCCCTCCTCGAGGGGCGCCCCTTTTTCAGAACCTTTGACTGCCTGATCCGCTTGGAGAAGAGTGGATCTGTCCCCCCTCCAACTGGACACACACCTTTTGTGTCCCTCTACACTACACGTGAACCCGATGATTCACGTACCGCTGGTTGCTCATACCACGCAAAGTGTAACTAACCAGCCCCAGTTGCTCATACCACGCAAAGCGTAACTAACTGGGCATCAACCTGCTCACACGATGCACAAAGCAAAGATACAGGTCGACTTACAGGATCCCTGTAGACCTCACAGAGAGGTGGGCACTTTAAATACTAACTAAATGCATTGAAGCATTAAAATCTCTTTCTTGATTTTCTAACTTCCTCTTTTTTCCCAGTTTCTTAATTTCTATCACGGCATATTCTAAAACACAGGCAATCTCTATCACTCTATCATACACCTAGGTTTCAGACATTCCATTCACCCTACCACAGACAAGGAGGTGTTCTTTTAAAATCCCAAAGATTCTGAAAAGGACAATACTTGAACAGTGGTCATAACAAGCGGGAAGGCACATAGTAAGAAAAATATCTTACCTGTGTATTTGTGTATTTGAAGGTGCAGTTCCCAGTTGCCATAATGACCAAAGCTCTTCCACGATCGTCCCCTTGGATATCTGATGGATTCTTCCCGATTTTGGCACCACATGTCAATGCAATTTAGGATAAGTCCCAAATTGGCCTAATACTCAGTTGTCTGTGGTGTTCAAATTATGTTAAATTTCCCCTTTATGGTAAGAGGGTGCGGCTGCAGCACAAGAAATGCACGTCCAGTCGTCTCATTGCTGATCATGCATATCTCTCCTGGTTACACCCAGAGAGCTAATTTTATTAGAAATACATGATGGTGTAATCACACCCCCTTTGTCATCAATTTTAATATATCCAATCACAATCATACAAGTATACATGTAACATCAAATCAAATCAAATCAAAAGAATGATGATGGTAGCCGCCCAATGCTAATGAGGACACGTACACATTACTTCATCTATCTGGGAAATTCCATATGCATATTTCAACTTCTGCTTAGTTCCTGTTTTCCTATAGACATACAGATTAGAGATTATAAGATATAAGAGATATGGATATAAGGAGATGGAGATCACCTGATAATGAAATACAACCCTAGCACAATTGTGTTCACCAACTAACTAAATTTCTTTAACAGTCCTTAAAAAGTGGGTTTTGGAAATTTTCTGAAAAATGTCAAGATTTGCTTCTAAACTTCTAAGCCTTCTAACGTCCTAAAATATAATTTTCAAAATGATCCAAGCGTAAAGTAGACATATGGGGAATGTAAAGTAATAACTATTTTTGGAGGTATTACTATGTATTTTAAAAGTAGAGAAAGTGAAATTTGGAAATCTGCTAATTTTTCTAAATTATTGGTAAATTTGGTATTTTTCATGAATAAAAATGAAATATTTTGACTCAGATTTGCCACAGTCATGAAGTATAATAAGTGACGAGAAAATATTTTCAGAATGGCCTGCATAAGTAAAAGCATTTTAAAGTTATCACCACATAAATTGACACGTCAGAATTGCTAAAAATGGCCTGGTCCTTAAAGTGAAAAATAGCAGGGTCCTGAAGGGGTTAAAACAAATGGGATAAACCTTTTTTTATTGTTATTGTGTTGTTTTGGACTCGAATGTTTAGTATTTTCAGTGCATTTACATATATGGAAATACATTTTATAATAATGATATTGATTAAACAAATTGCTATTTAAATACTATTGTCCATAATTAAATCATGAATTAGCTATTAGTAATTTCAGACAAAAACAGATAATATATTGTGTGTTGTGCTCTACACTATATGCCCCAAAGCTTCATATATCTATATAGCACTGCTCTTGACATCCACTAGTGTCTGCTGCTAGGCCACAGATTAATGCCCCTTTTAGATGAGCGAGTTCCACGCTCTGGACCCTTAGAGTGAGTATGCAGTAGCTCCCGTCCTGACCTCCCAGCACTGACGGGGTTGCATAGCATTATATTGTTATACAATACATTCCAGAACTGTAAGGGTTACATAACATCATAAATCAATCTATCGCTATGCAACCCCATCAGTGCTGGACGTTCAGGATAGGAGCTACTGCACACTCACACTGTGAGTCCGGAGTGTGGAATTCGCTCGTCTGAAAGGGGCTTAACTTATGACATCATGATTAGCGATGAGCGAATCGAAGCTGACCAAGTGGAATTCGATCTGATTTCAGGAATTATTCAATTCACACCAAATCCGAATTTCCTGACGATTCATGGTAACAAACCACTATTTTTTACCTAAAATGGTGGCTTCTGTGGGATCTGTGAGAATGAGGGATCACCCACAATGCCATGCATGCAACCAATCAGCAGCCAGCCAGCCCTTTGATTTTAGAGCCCTATAAATAGCCTCAGCCAAGTTGGATTCTGCCATTCTCCAGTGAACTTAGTGCAGTGGGAGACGTTTGCAGGCGCTAGGGAAAGTGGTAGAAAAACTTATCAAATGCATATTTTGCTCAATAGAAGTGTAGGGAAAGGATAGGGAGGGAAGTATTGAAGTAGAACAGGGTTCAGTAGGGGTGTTTAGAGACAGGGTAATAGAAAACATCCTATTACACCTTGGTGCAGTGACTGGGGTTTAAAATTGCCATAATACAGCTGCTCATTTCAGGTTTGCAATAGATCATACCTCTGTAATTCCGATTATTGGGGTCTTATTAACCCTTGTGCGCTGTAGTTACATTTAGTAAAGCCCTTTTTTGCTGTTTTAGTGTTGGAAAACAAAAAGGGCTTCTTAGCTGTTGTGTAGTGAAGTGGGATAATTACAGCCATTTGTAGCGTGTATTAGTTGCAAAGAAAAGTTTTATTTGGTGTACAGCGCTAAATTTAAATCTTGTCAAACCTTCTGTCGTTTATTAATGGTGGAAAAAAACATATTAGCCATTGTGTGGTGAAGTGGGAAAGTTATAGCCCTTTGTAGTGTGTATCAGTGGCAAAAAAAAGTTTATTTGGCATACAACGCTGAAGTTAAATCTTGTCAAACCTTCTGTCGTTTATTAGTTGTGGAAAAAAGTTTATTTGGCGTACACCGCCGAAGTTAAATCTTGTCAAACCTTCTGTTGTTTATTAGTTGTGGAAAAAAGTATTAGCCATTGTGTGGTGAAGTGGGAAAATTACAGCCCTTTGTAGCATATATTAGTGGGAAAAAAAAAGTTTATTTGGCGTACAGCGCCAAGAAAAAGTTTTATTTGAAGTTTTTTTATATTGAAGTGGGAAAATTACAGCCCTTTGTAGCATTCAATAGTGGCAAAAAAAGTTTATTTGGCGTACAGTGCCAAAGTTAAATCTTGTCAAACCTTCTGTCGTTTATTAGTGGTAGAAAAAGTTTATTTGGCGTACAGCGCCAAAGTTAAATCTTGTCAAACCGCCGGTCGTTATTAGTGATGGAAAAAAACGTATTAACCGTTGTGTGGTGAAGTAGGAAAATTACAGCCCTTTGTAGCATGTATTAGTGGCAAAAAAAGTTTTATTTGGCACACAGCGCCGAAGTTAAGTCTTGTCAAACCTTCTGTCGTTTATTATTGGTGGCAAAAGGCTTATTAGTAATTGTGTGTTGTAGTGACAAAATTACAGCCCTTTGTAGGCATGTATTAGTGGCAAGAAAAAGTTTTATTTGAAGTTTTTTTTACATTGAAGTGGGAAAATTACAGCCCTTTGTAGCGTGTATTAGTGTTGTTTATTTGTGGTGGAAAAAAATGTATTAGCAGTTGTGTGGTGAAGTAGGAAAATTACAGCCCTTTGTAGCATGTTTTTAATTTCCTATTTATTTATTTGATCTAACAGTATGTCAGACAGAGAAGTGACAGGCCCTGCACAGGGGAGTGGCAGAGGCCTAAATGTTTCTTGTGCAATCACAGTTCGCAGCAGAGTAAGGGGGAATCACAGTAGGGGTCAATTTGAGAGACCTGAGCTCCCGATGTCATCTAGCGGTCAGGTTTTGACCAGCAACCCAGCTGTTCTTGAATGGTTCATCCCAAATGACATTAGACACCCCCAGCCAAGAGTCGGTGGGTTCGTCAGACACAACCCTTAGTTGGCATGGCCCAGAAGCAGGCCCTGTGCCCTCACCTGTCCTCAACCTGCCTCTGTCCTTTTCTGTTCCCTCAGCCAAAGAAGTACTGTATGCTGTGGACTCAGCTCCACTATACAGCGGGGATGATCTACTAGAGGAAAGTCAGAAGTTACTGGGCAGCCAAGATGTGGAGGAGACATCAGCAGCTTGCTCTGTTAGGCAGGCAAGTAGGGATGAGAAGAGTGGCGTGGGAGCTGCGGTTGCGAACGGTCAGGCTCCTGACTCTGAGATCGTTGAGGAGGATATCAGTGACGTGCAGACAGTACTCGATGATGATGATGTAGCCGATCGCACTTGGGAGCCGGGTGAATTAGGGGCTTCATCATCAGAAGAGGGTGGCAGCTTGCCCGTGAGGCAACTGTGGAGCCATCAAGTCACTAGCGTGTCCGGGAGTCAGCAGGTAGGTGAACTTAGCTATTTGTAGAATTTGTGGGCAGAAAGTGAAGCGGGGCCAGGGTGTCAATGTTGGCACCATGGCCCTGAGTCAACATACGCAGCGTCACCATAAAGTGGCCTGAGAGAACCGTAGCTCCAATGTGGCGGTCCAGCCTGCCGCAGCAGCTGCTGCATCACCCAGTGGCACGCACCAGATTTCAGGCAGTCAAGGCTCTACCACCTCAGCCAAAGAGAGCTGTCTGTCCTTCCTATAATCTGATGCCCCTGCTTCTCCTCCTACTCCTCATCAGTCATTCCATCAGCAATCGATCAGCGAAGCGATTGCCAAGAGACAGCAGTATGAGTGTACACATCCGACGGCACAGAAGCTGAACGTGCTCCTGGCCAAGTTGCTGATGCTGTAGTCCCTCCCTTTCCAAGTGGTGGACTCTGAACCTTTCAGAGAACTGATGGCTTGTGCCGAGCCGAGGTGGAGAGTTCCAAGCCGTCAAATCTTTGCGAAACAGACAGTACCAGCCCCGAACAAATATGTAGAACAGAAGGTGGGCCAGTCCTTGAGCCTGTCGGTGTCTGCCAAAGTGCATGGCAGCGCCGACGTGTGGAGCTCTAATTATGGTCAGTGACAGTGTATGTCCTTTATGGCCAACTGGGTAAATGTGGTTCCTGTAGAGCCAAACCAGCATCTTGGTCAGCCGCCGGCGGTGTCACGCGGTTCGTTAGCCTGGGCGAACAGAGTCACACGGGGGAGGAACTGTGCCATGCGCCCTGCATGGCGCACGTGTTCAATCTGGTTGTCAAGCGGTTACTAAAGTCTTCTACCCATCTGCAAGACATCCTAAAAATGGCCAGGAAACTTTGTATGCACTTCAGCCACTCATACACTGCCAAGCACACACTCCTTGAGCTACAGCAGCAGAACTGCATCCCCCAACATATGCTGATATGCAACGTTTCCACGAACAGAGAAAGGCCATAAACGATTTCTTGATGATCCAAGCGGACAAAGGTACTCCCCTCTGCAACTTCGATGTCAGCCAATGGCAGTTCATGTGTGACACCTGCCGTTTGCTCATGCCCTTTGAGGAGGCCATTTTATTTGTCAGTCGCCAGGACTACGTGATGAATAACATCATTCCACTCATTCATATCCTGGAAAAGATGCTGGTAAATCTGGCTGGTCAGGGGACAGGAGATGTGGCGACTACATCTCAGGGCCACATAAGCCCTGTGGGGGCTGAACTGGAAGAGGAGGAAGAGGAGGAGGACATTGGAGCACAAAGAATGCCTAGAGAAATGGGTGGTTTCTCTACTCAGGTGAAAAGAGAAGAGAAGCAGGAGGAACAGGAGCAGCCAAAGGAACAACAGGGAGATGAGGAACAGGAGGCTGAGGACTCAGACACACAGTGGCAGTATGCAATGGAGATGGAGGCAGGGCGTCCGTCCGAGTAACTTGCGCAAATGGCCCGATGCATGCTCACTTGCTTGCGTAGTGACAGCCGTATTGTCACCATTCGGCAGAGGGATGACTACTGCCTCTCCAGCATGTTAGACCCTCGCTACCGATCCAATATAGGTGCCCTTTTTACACCCGCTGAGACGGAAGACAAACTGAACTAATATCGAGACATCGTATGTAGTCAGTTGGCCACTGCCTATCTGCGCCATCGTCCATCCTCTCGCAAGATCGATCACATTCCACTACCATGGCTGCTGGGGAGGAAGGGGTGGCAGGAGCAGTAACAGCTCCATTATCAGCAGCCTGAGTCTACAGTCACTGATGGGCAGCTTTCTTCACCCGCATAGTGAAGAAACTACTCACAAGCAGCATTAGCTAGACCTGGAGGAGGACCTGAACCAGCAGGTGGTGGCATACTTGGATAGTACCCTGCCACACGTCATTGAAGATCCGCTGGACTACTGGGCAGCCAAACTAGATTTGTGGCCGCAACTGGAGTTTGCTCTGGAAAAGCTATCCTGCCCGGCCAGTAGTGTGGCATCAGAGCGGGTGTTTATGCGGTGGGGGCCATGGTTACCCCAAGGAGAACTCGCCTGTCCAGCCAAAATATGGAGAGACTGACCTTTGCCAAGATGAACCAGTCATGAATCAGCCAGGATTTCCACCCACCAATGTCTGATGCATCAGATTAGATCATTCATGCTGCCTTGACTAGAGACCGGTTTCTTCTGGCTACCTGCCTCACCAAATATTCTGATGCTGCCACCCACCTGATGCCACACATCTGATGCCAAGTGCTCCTTATTAAAGACATCCACGATCGTCAGCGGGTAGTGTTATTGCCACCCACCTCTCCATACTGTCGTCGTGCCACTCTGTAGTCTGCTGCTGCTTGTGCTGCCTGCACACTGTCGTTGCGCCACTCTGTAGTCTTCTGCTGATGCTGGTGCTACCTCCGCACTGTCAAAGTACCACTCTGTAATCTTCTGCTGCTGGTGCTGCCTGCACACTCTCGTTGTACTTCTCTGTAGTCTGCTGCTGGTGCTGCATGCACACTGTCGTGGTACTATTCTGTGGACTCCTGATGCTACTGCTGCTGTCTCCACAATGTCATTGTACCACTATGTAGTCTGCTGATGCTGCTGCCTCCACAATGATGTTGCACCACTCTGTGGTCTCCTGATGCTACTGCTTCTGCCTCCACAATGTAGTTGTGCCACTCTGTAGTCTCCTGATGCTGCTGTCTCCACACTGTCGTCGTGCCACTCTGTCAGACCTTCTACAGTCATAGGCAGGTCAAAGTTGACAACAATTGACATTTTTTTGTCAATTCCTCGAGCACAGACATTAGTGGTGATTGGAACTTTCCCCTTGCCATCTGTGTTGTTGTGCCACTCTGTGCTCTCCTGATGCTACAGATGCTGCCACTGCCACCTCCACACTTTCGTCGTGCCACTCTGTAGTCTGCTGCTGATGCTGCCTCCACATTGTCATTGTGCCACTCTGTAGTCTGCTGCCACTGCCACCTCCACACTGTCATTATGCCACTCTGTAGTCTGCTGCTGCTGCTGCTGCTACTGCCGCTGCCACTTCCACACTGTTGTCGTGCCACTATTTGGTCTCCTAATGCTACTACTGCCTCCACACTGTCGTCGTGCCACTCTGTGGTCTCCTGATGCTACTGCCACTGCCACCTCCACACTGTCATTATACCACTCTGTGGTCTCCTGATGCTGCTGCCTACACACTGTTGTCGTGCCACTCTGTAGTTTGCTGCTGCTGCCACTGCCACCTCCACACTGTTGTGCCACTCTGTGGTCTCCTGATGCTACTGCTGCTGCCACTGCCACGTCCACACTGTCGTCGTGCCATACTGTATGCTGCTCCTGATGATACTGCCACCTACACACTGTCGTCGTGCCACTCTGTAGTCTCCTGCTGCTGCCACCTCCACACTTTCGTTGTGCCACTCTGTAGACTCCTGATGCTACTGCCGCTGCCATCTCCACACTGTCGGGGGGCCTCTGCTTGTATAAGCGTTTAATAGAACAGGTTCGGTAGAAATCTATGTGGAATCAGTGAATTGGTGTAAAAGGAGTGCGCTCTTTCACGCTATAGTAGGATCTTGGGCCTCTGCACGGTTCTTTATACCTGCCGCTAACATTGACCTGTAAGGCTGAGTTCACACTTGAGTTATTTGGTCGGTTTTGGCCCCATAACTGCCCAAATACATGAAGTGTGCAATGATTCTAAGAGCGACACCTGTTATTTGCGTGACATACTGACAGTATTGTTTCACTACCTCAGCAGACTCCCTATGCATGTTACTGCAAGGCACAGTGTTCTACACTACTATACAGGCTCTCTGCAGCAAGTAAGTATTGTTTTTAACGCCATTCGCCACAAATTTATTTGGATCGAATTGTTTCGGAACATTCGGCGAACCAACCAAATCAAATTTTTGAAAAATCCTCTCATCTCTAATCATGATATTCAAGTACAATTGTCTTGTACTTTGTTTCCTGCAATTACAGTGGTTGGCAGACTGTATATAAACTTTATAAACTACTCGATAGCCTTTGTTAATATTCTGTGCTGTTTGCTAGATTCACAAGCCATGTCACCTATTGAGGTCCTGACTGTAAAATGGGCAGTGATGAAGAGGCATCATCACTCTTTTTCCTCATTGGTTGATTTCTTTTCGTATGCAGTGGGCCCATGTTTTTCTCTTTTACTGAGAACATTGTAGTGCTCGGCTTATGAGTCTCCTGCCTGACTCCATATATGGCTATTTTCATATATAGAGTCATCCTTGATGGTATCCCCAAATACTATTAGCATTCTGACAGTGTAGGAGGATATCCCTATATATTAGGGATGATTGAACTTTTGAAAAGTTCGGTTCAGTTCGGCGAACTTTCGTGAAGTTCGGATTCGTACGAACCGAACCTAAAACGAATCTTGCTTTAACGGCTGAATAATTGCAGCTACAATAGTGGGAGTCTGATAGGGTATAGTTTCGTTTAGTTGCAGTTGCTATTACAATGAAAAAAGTGGAAAAAATCAAAGTGCAAAAATAGTCGTCGACAGCCAGGTCGACAACATTTGACAGCATTGAAGATGTCCACTGGAGCAGTCCATGTCATGCCAGAGCACCAAAAACACACGGTAGATCATGGCACCAGCCCAAGAATAGGCTGCGTTGAAGTCGATGCGGTCTCAGTGACATCACAGGTCAGAAGACAGACAGGCGTACTCCAGCACTTGTATAGCACCCAGGCCAGTATAGTTCAGAAGAGACAATTGACGGAGGAAGAGGCGGCAGCACTTGTGTAGCACCCAGGCCAGTATAGTTGAGAAGAGACAATTGACGGAGAAGCAGGAGGCGGCAGCACTTGTATAGCACCCAGTCCAGTATAGTTGAGAAGAGACAATTGACGGAGAAGCAGGAGGCGGCAGCACTTGTATAGCACCAAGTCCAGTATAGTTGAGAAGAGACAATTGACGGAGAAGCAGGAGGCGGCAGCACTTGTATAACACCCAGTCCAGTATAGTTGAGAAGAGACAATTGACGGAGGAGGAGGAGGTGGCAGCACTTGTATAGCACCCAGTCCAGTATAGTTGAGAAGAGACAATTGACGGAGGAGGAGGCGGCAGCACTTGTATAGCACCCAAGTCCAGTATAGTTGAGAGGAGACAATTGACGGAGAAGCAGGAGGCGGCAGCACTTGTATAGCACCAAGTCCAGTATAGTTGAGAAGAAACAATTGATGGAGGAGGAGGCGGCAGCACTTGATAGCACCCAGGCCAGTATAGTTGAGAAGAGACAATTGACGGAGAAGCAGGAGGCGGCAGCACTTGTATAGCACCAAGTCCAGTATAGTTGAGAAGACACAATTGACGGAGAAGCAAGAGGCGGCAGCACTTGTATAGCACCAAGTCCAGTATAGTTGAGAAGAGACAATTGACGGAGAAGCAGGAGGCGGCAGCACTTGTATAGCACCCAGTCCAGTATAGTTGAGAAGAGACAATTGACGGAGGAGGAGGCGGCAGCACTTGTATAGCACCAAGTCCAGTATAGTTGAAAACAGACAATTGACGGAGGAGGCGGCAGCACTTGTATAGCACCCAGTCCAGTATAGTTGAGAAGAGACAATTGACGGAGGAGGAGGCGGCAGCACTTGTATAGCACCCAGTCCAGTATAGTTGAGAAGAGACAATTGACGGAGGATTAGGCGGCAGCATTTGATAGCACCCAGTCCAGTATAGTTGAGAAGAGACAATTGACGGAGGAGTAGGCGGCAGCACTTGATAGCACCCAGGCCAGTATAGTTGAGAAGAGACAATTGACGGAGGAGTAGGCGGCAGCACTTGATAGCACCCAGGCCAGTATAGTTGAGAAGAGACAAGTTGAGGAGGCAGCTTCAGCAGCTCTTGATTGCACCCAGTATGTTTCCAAATAGACAATTGGCGGTGGGGGAATTAGTAGGAGCAGTATTCTTTTGGACCCAGAAGGGCCTAGTACAGAGAACTGAAGTTGGAAGCTAAGAATATCCACGCTTGTAAAAATCAGTTTTTATACATGACAAAATGTTGATGTAGAGTTCAGCACAGGACAGTCAACCTTAAAAAAAACCCTGTAACATTACAGCTAGTCTAGTAGGATACGGATACGGTTAAATAGACAGCTAACCTCACCCACAGAATCCATGAGGTGAATAAAGGACATTTAAAAAGGCACAGATTCAAGAAGGCTTTACGCCAGTTCCATTATCCAAAAATACGTGTCCAATTTTCATGAAATGGACACCTCACTGGCACTCGCTTTACAAATTGACGCAATTGCTCTGGTGTCAAACCTGTTGAATCTGGGCCTATGGCTGTTGGCGAGACATATATATATATATATATATACACTCACCGGCCACTTTATTAGGTACACCTGTCCAACTGCTCGTTAACACTTAATTTCTAATCAGCCAATCACATGGCGGCAACTCAGTGCATTTAGGCATGTAGACATGGTCAAGACAATCTCCTGCAGTTCAAACCGAGCATCAGTATGGGGAAGAAAGGTGATTTGAGTGCCTTTGAACGTGGCATGGTTGTTGGTGCCAGAAGGGCTGGTCTGAGTATTTCAGAAACTGCTGATCTACTGGGATTTTCACGCACAACCATCTCTAGGGTTTACAGAGAATGGTCCGAAAAAGAAAAAACATCCAGTGAGCGGCAGTTCTGTGGGCGGAAATGCCTTGTTGATGCCAGAGGTCAGAGGAGAATGGGCAGACTGGTTCGAGCTGATAGAAAGGCAACAGTGACTCAAATTGCCACCCGTTACAACCAAGGTAGGCAGAAGAGCATCTCTGAACGCACAGTACGTCGAACTTTGAGGCAGATGGGCTACAGCAGCAGAAGACCACACTGGGTGCCACTCCTTTCAGCTAAGAACAGGAAACTGAGGCTACAATTTGCACAAGCTCATCGAAATTGGACAGTAGAAGATTGGAAAAACGTTGCCTGGTCTGATGAGTCTCGATTTCTGCTGCGACATTCGGATGGTAGGGTCAGAATTTGGCGTCAACAACATGAAAGCATGGATCCATCCTGCCTTGTATCAACGGTTCAAGCTGGTGGTGGTGGTGTCATGGTGTGGGGAATATTTTCTTGGCACTCTTTGGGCCCCTTGGTACCAATTGAGCATCGTTGCAATGCCACAGCCTACCTGAGTATTGTTGCTGACCATGTTCATCCCTTTATGACCACAATGTACCCAACATCTGATGGCTACTTTCAGCAGGATAATGCGCCATGTCATAAAGCTGGAATCATCTCAGACTGGTTTCTTGAACATGACAATGAGTTCACTGTACTCAAATGGCCTCCACAGTCACCAGATCTCAATCCAATAGAGCATCTTTGGGATGTGGTGGAACGGGAGATTCGCATCATGGATGTGCAGCCGACAAATCTGCGGCAACTGTGTGATGCCATCATGTCAATATGGACCAAAATCTCTGAGGAATACTTCCAGCACCTTGTTGAATCTATGCCACGAAGAATTGAGGCAGTTCTGAAGGCAAAAGGGGGTCCAACCCGTTACTAGCATGGTGTACCTAATAAAGTGGCCGGTGAGTGTATATATCTTTGTTACACCAGTTTGATGTCCTAACCGAGTGCAGCGCCCAACCCAATGGATGTATGCTTTTGTGTTTTTTTAGTGCTGTCACCAGCTGGCTTAAAGGGAACCTGTCATCTCGGAACCCCCCTGAACTAGAGTAAGCGTTATATAGTGTAAGTGATGCTGAATCCGAATATGTAAGCTTTATCTTCATACTCACTTCCCGCCCTTCCCGCCCTCTCTTTGGTCACTCCCAAAAAACCTCACCCTATGGGTACCTTCACATAGGACTGCGGGTCTGCTGAGTAAAATCCACAGGGCATTTTTATACCATTCACCAAACGGCGTTCAGTACTATGGTGCCATCCGGACATACGCAGTTCTGCGCTGAACTGGGTATTTGCGTCCAGCCCCATAGTACTGAAGGTGGCATAAAATCAGCCAACGATGCGCTGTGGATTTTAGGCAGCATAGAACCCCAAAAAAACATCCCATTGTAAAGGCACCTGTAAATAAGGCAAGTTAACCTGCCTTTCAGCAACTGTTTGTTGCTGTAACTAACTGTGGAGGTTTTTTATATCACAGTTGAAGGACAGCAGCCTCCGTGATATATACCCCATAGACAGCCTTATTCCACTCGTGACTGCATGAGAGGCGTGAAATCATTCGCACAGAGAAGAACCCCATCGGGATTTGCGGTGCGAGATTTTACTACTCTCATGATATCAACAAAATACCTCAAGAACAGTTAGTACCCGCTCACAAAACGGTGAGCAGTGTTCCTTGGCACGGGTGCCAGGAATAGAACCCCAGGCTATAGTTCACAAAAGGTGAAATCCCCACTTTGTGAAGCATAGTCGTGGGGATTATTTTAGGGATGGTACTGTTCTTGGGGTATGGGTTGGACGGTGCACCGGTGTGAGGCATTAAGCTGGTGTGGAGATGTTAAATGGCCAACACACCATGGGCATTAAATTTGGAGATGGGGTTCTGTTTATTTAAATGTATCCGAATTAAGTAGGGAATTTTTAAGGTGATTTTTTTAAAATTTGGGGTCTAAGGGGGGAACATTACTTAATAAGTTAAATTACGGATTTTTACGTTGGGCACATATTTGGGATCTTAAGGTCATTTTCTTGGACACACGGATTGCCATGCAAGACGGGTGACTGATGACTTAGTCATTCACATCAGGCAGGGGGGTGGTATAATCCGATGTAATCCAGGCACGATTCATCTTTAGAAAAGTCAGCATCTCAACACTGTGGCAAGAGAGCCTCGTTCTTTGCGGTGTTACGATGTTACCCGCCACACTGAACACCCTCTCTGACACAACACTACTGGCTGGGCAGGACAGCAGAGCCAAAGAAAACTCTGCCAGTTGAGGCCAAATGTCCAGTTTCTCTGCCCAGTACTGCACGGGGTCGGTGACACTTTGGGGCAGGGTACAATCCAGGTAGGCAGTGACCTGGTGGGTGAGCTCATGCTGGCCCACGCCATGAGTCCGGTGTTGTGTCCCCTCTTCAGCAGCTGGCTGCATGAAATCGCTCATCAGCGATTGGAGGCTGTAGCGACTTCTCACGCCTCCACTAGTGGTGGTGGTAGTAGAGTGAGCTGGTTCCCCCCGAGCGGATGTTGTCTGGGAACCTGGCTGGTCTCACTGGTAAGTAGAGACCAGCTGTCTGGTGAGTAGGTCCCGGTAGTACCCCAGTTTTGCCTCCCTCTCTGATGGCAGAAAAAATTCAGCCATTTTGCGGCGGAAGCGAGGGTCCACCAGGGTGGCCAGCCGGTATTGGTCCCTCTGGCGGATGTCCACAATCCGGCTGTCACTCCTCAGACACTCCCGCAGGCACCTTGCCATCTGCACCAAGGACAATGAGCGCCTCTCCTCTCCACTGTCCTCGGTATAGTTCCAGGGTCTGCTGGGGTCTTCCTCCGCTTCCTCTACCACCTCATCCTCCATCTCCTCCTGTGATTGAGAGGCAGAGAAGCCAGGTGGCGGTGTGTGGAATGGCTGGGCGTAGACATCTTCCTCCTCACCCTCCATCTGCACTTCATCCATCTCTGGGCTCAAGGCAATGTTCAGCCTTGGAGTGGTGGCCTGGGAATCCTGGCTGATGATGCTTTTCAGCGCACTTTCCAGAACATGGACGAGTGGGATGATGTCGTTTATCCCATAGTCCTGCCTGCTCACAAACAAAGTCGCGTCCTCAAAAGGAATCAACAATTGGCAGACTTCACGCATCATCTGCCAGTGTGTGACTTGGAAGTCGCAGTGTGGCGTGAAGCTGCCTGATTGGCCCATGAGGTAGTCTGTAACGGCTGACCTTTGCTCGTACAGGCGGTCCAGCATATGGAGGGCAGAATTCCAGCGTGTTGGCACGTCGCAGATTAGCCGATGTTGGGGCAGACTGCGCTGTCTCTGGGCAGGGTGTTCCTTGCCGTGTAGGAGAGGCTGAAGTGTTTGCACACTCTGCGTGACATCCTCATAAGCTCTTGTAGTGCAGGAAATGATCTAAGAAACCTGTGCACTATGAGGTTTATCACATGTGCCATACAAGGTGTATGACTCAGCCCTCCCTGCTGCACTGCAGAGACAATGTTCCTCCCATTGTCTGCTACCACACTTCCCACGGTTAGTTGACGTGGGGTCAGCCATTGATCTATCTCCTCCCTGATGGTCCGGAGGAGCTCCTGCCCACTGTGGCTCCATTCACCCAGGCTCACCAAATGAGAGCACCGGGCCTGACATCGGTGGTAAGACACCGGGGCAGGTTGGACTGCTGTCAAAGCGGCGGATGGTTGCAAGGTGGTGGAGGCAGAACTTCTGCTTCCCGCTGCTGGCCCCTAAAGCACCGTGGAGGTGACAGTGGCAAGAATGGGCCAACTTCCTGATGGTCTTCTGGGAGGATGTTGACCCAATGGGCAGTAACAGACATGTACTGCCTTGGCCATAATTTGAGGACCAGACATCAGCACTCAGGTGCATGGTCTTGGACACCGAGAGTCCCAATGAGTCGCCCACCTTTTTCTGCACATAACTGTGCAGTGATGGGACAGCTTTGCCAGAAATGTAGTGGCGGCTGGGGACTCGCCATCTGGGGTGCGCACACGTCATGAAATCCCTGAAAGGCTGGGAGTCCACGAGGTTGAAGGGCAGGGACTGAAGCACCAGCAGCTTAACCAGGTGTCCGGTCAGTTTCTGGGCCATGGGATGGCTGCTGGAATACACCTGACGTCTGCCCATGGACTCAGTCACGGATTGCTGCCAGATTAGCAGTGTAGATGGCAGTGACACTGTGCTGGTGCTGGCACCTGAGGCTGACGAGCCCTGAGTTCCACTGAGAGGATGCTGCATGATGGGATCTGCAGTGTATGGTGCATCCTGACAGGAGGTGGTATTGGGGTCACGGTTCTTCCAGGCCTGTTGGTGTTGCCTTTCCATGTGCTTTCGCATGAATGTTGTCCCGAGATTATCACCCCTGCCACGACTGAACCTCTCATTGCACAGCAGGCACAAAGCGATGTGCTTATCTTTCCCCAGGCGGAAGAACTGCCAGACGACTGAGGACCGTGGTTTGCTGACAGCCACGGGGGGTCTTGCTGCCTGTTGACTGCCACTGCTGCCTGAGGGTGCCCTCTCAGGACCAAGGTTTTGAGAGGGTGATCTCTGCCTTTTAGCTTGTCTTCTACCCCTCCCTCTTGTGCCTTGGTTCCTTGCAACAGTGGGATGTTGCTGCGTCGGTGGCACCTCTATTTCCTCCCCTGATGATGAGGATGAAGCTGCTTGAGGGCGCCATGTCCGATCAGCGACATCGTCGTCAAACTTGGCACCACTGCTACTTTCCTCCGGTGGCTGGGACAGAATATCAGGTGTGGCACTGGATGCCCCTCCCTGGCTCTGTTGACTGCTTACAGCCAACACCTCCTCTGGAGTCTCACTACGTTCCACCCGCTGACTTTGGTGGACTACTTCCTCCTCATCACTAAAAAGTGGTAGAGACTCCAAGGGCAGATCAAGGTTTGACAACAGTTCCCTGGCAGAAGGTGCCCCAAAGGTGAGTGGCATTCGAATAACAGGGGACGGGGCAGAGGACTCTCGCTGACCGTCCCATGTAAGGGTGGTGTCGGATGATCCAGCAGATGCTTGACTCCTCGTTTGGGAGCTTTGGGCGGTGGAACTGGAGGATTGGGTAAGCCAATCTAGAACCGCTGGCTGTGTGGTTCTTACTTGACCAGTGGCCGTCAGGGGTAGCTGCACCCTGCTGCCACGCCTGTTACCCCGGCTGCCACCGGGCCTGGTGCTGCCACTTCTCCTACCCTCACCACCTGCTGTTGCACTCCTTGCCTGGGAAGTGCTGGAAGTAGGACGCTTGGACATATTTTTATTTGGGTGGGGGAAAATTAGATGATGTATTTTTTTTTTATACTTTTTTAAACTTTATTTATTTTTTTATAACTTTTTTTAACTTTTTTTACCTTTTTTTATAACTTTGTTTAACTTTTTTTTTAAACTTATTTTATAACTTTTTTTTAAACTTTTTTTGTTGCAGCTAAACGGGGTTGACGGCACCAAGCTGAGCAGCAACATGTAGCGTGTACGGTCACGGGACAGGAATGCTACCTGTCCTGACTCTTTTCTCTCACTATTTTTTTTTCTCACCCTATCTCTCCCTAGATGTCACAATTTTTTTATTTATATGACTTCCTGTCCCTATCTCTACCTATCTCTTGCTTTCTCAGCCTCTTTCCCTATCTATCACCTTAACTTCTATATCTAGCTTTCTCTTCCTCTCTCCTGCTTCTCTCACTAAGGCCTCTTTCACACTAGCGTTAGTACGGATCCGGCGGGTCCCTTCACCCGCCGGATCCGTACTGAGTAATACAACCTTGTGGATCCGTAATTCCGGATCCGGTTGTATTAGCGTTTAAACGGATCCGGAATAACCTCTATTGAAAGTCAATGGAGGACGGATCCGTTTACAAGTGTGTCCACACCTAACGGATCCGTCCCCATTGACTTGCATTGGGGGTCATTCCGGATCCGTTTAGGTGCGGATAACTAGTACGGAGAGCAAACCGCAACATGTTGCGGTTTGCTCTCCGGTCTGAAGACTGAACGGAATGCTTTCAGGAGCATTCCGTTGTCTTCAGTTCAGTTTTGTCCCCATTGACAATGAATGGGGACAAAACGGAAGCGTTTTATTCCGGTATTGAGCCCCTATGACGGAGCTCAATACCGGAATTCCATAACGCTAGTGTGAAAGTAGCCTAACCCTTTCTATTTCTTCTCTATCTCTCCCTGTATCTATCTACTTGTTTGATTTTCTATCTATCTATATCTTTTCTCTAACACTAATCTGCAGCTCCTATCCCTCTGAAGTCTTGAGACGCACTGACAAGTTCTCGGCGTGCTCAGGCACTTTAGGGGCTGTGGGGTGACGTCACACATTTTTTTTTTCACAGAAAACCAGGATACAAGGGATTATAGGAGTAATAATCCCTTGTATCCTGGTCTATTCTGTGAAAAAGTAAAGTTTTGCGTTACCGTTTTTTTTTTTTCCAGATTCGTTACGAACTTTTCAAAAGTTCAGTTCGGTGACGAACCGAACTTTTTGCAAAGTTCATAACGAATCTGCTTCGTTACGGTTCGGTTCGATCATCCCTACTAATATATTTAAAATATTTTTTGTCGCTTCTTTTAAACTGTTGCCAGAGGGGTTTGAACTCACAACCTTACCTGCTGTGCAAAACACACTATTGTCTATGGGAAATATTTCTCTAGTTAAAAACCTTCATTAGTAGTAATGTACAATTCACTGGTATCTACAGATACATCTCTGTGTACAAGGACATTAGGATAACAGCAAAACCCAATTTATTTAGCAATCACAAAAAATGTAATGGAGTAAAATAGATTACAATAAACAAAGCCTCTGTCTCCTCCATCTCCACAGCAAGTGCAGATGCCAGGTACAGTGTATTTGAATGGAAGAGACTCAGTAATGTGTATTGGAAAGGAGGAGGCAGAATGATGTGTTTGATCACATGTCCCTCCATCAGCCGCCATTTTATGGACAGGACTTTTGTTCAGCCAGCAGAAAAGATTTAGCCAACAAGGGGCATATGTTATGAAATATAGAAAATGGTTCAAAATATCGGCTATATTAGTAAGGGTCATTTAGTCATCTTACGAACGCACTGATAAACAGTAAACAAAAACTGTCCATCTATTTAGAAACTTAGGCATTTACTATAATATACGGAGTTCTAATATATTGCTATTTTTATGTTCAAATTGATTTTTTTTTTCTTTAATAAGCTGTTAGGATTACAGGTATTTCCTTGCTAAATTTTGTTCTTGGCTCAACTATACTATATATATATATATATATATATATATATATATATAATTTCTCAATGATGTTTCAAGATATGTCTGTCTTACAATACAGGTCTATGTGCGCCCACCCAGTCATCGTGATGTGCGTTGCAGCCTGTCAAGAGTTTTGCTATTATTTTGTGATATTGTATTAAATTTGTATTTTGAGAAACTAAAGTCCTTAACCAAATTGAAGCAGACGTAAGGCTTATGAAACTTCAAGGTTACTTTCATATTTGCATCAAAGATTACATAAACTGCTTTAATTTGTACTGAAAAATGATGGATACCATGTCATAACCCCAACAGATCCTACTATAATGGGTCTATCAGTGTCTATCAGGCACTGATCGTGTCTGTCACATGACAGCTCTGGCACTTCCATGGTATTCATTTTATTATTTTTCTGTTTCTATCATGGAGTAATAGCGCAGCCTTAATAAGAGACAAGTACACTATATGACATGAATGAATGCATTATATTTGTTATGCATTTTCCCCTTGTTTATTAAATCAATGCTAAAATGCCTACA